>CABFPE010000043.1:128083-155064 GCA_900660155.1 Hofstenia miamia
TATATATATATATATATATATATAGGAGACACTTGCTCTAACCTGACCCATAAATGCTTTCATTAATGTCAAAAAGGTTTACATTTGTGATAATTTTTTAAAGTTGACATTTAGTTATACTTTTACTAAATTTAATAGATGTACTAAAATATATGCATATTTTTCAACATTTAAAAATTTTTGAAAATTTTTTATCAAGCTCAAAATGTTCTCAGGCGTTTTTAGCCTGATGCTATGCTAGTTGAAATGGAGAGATTCAAACACAATGCTATTTTATGACTACGAAATATCGTATCTGACAAAAGATGAAATCAGAAAAAACGGGTATGGTGTTTTGTTTTTACTGATTCTGGGTCATAGAGATATAAGTTTTATTTAGAAAGTTATTCAGCAGTTAGATACTGTGCTTAGAGTAGGGTAGCAAGAACATGAAAAAAGTGCAATTACAATGTCTTACCTCTTAACCAGTGATATGAATTTAATACCATTTTATTTTTTATATCTTTTTCATGTCTAATTGTTGTGATTCTTAAAAAATCAGTCTTTTAACAATTAAATGATTTTAGCAAAGTACTAAGTTTCAAAGAATTTCTTTGTTAAGGGACGTATTGCATGATGATCATATGACTTGTAAAGGCAAGCAAGATAATATGTACATCTATTATCAGCCTTAAAAATGAAATCAAGATGTAGCCTACAAAAATCTTAGATTTATTTATTGATGTAAAAGTTTGTCAGATGAGTGATGTAATTAAAACAGAAAATATGTTGTTCTACATTTTTTCACATGTAATTTTCAGAACAAATATAACATTGGGTGAGCTTAATGTATAGATACTACCTTTGTTTGCTGTCATTTCGTCAATATGAATAATAAATCAAAAATTCTACTTATATGAACCTAGAATATGACCGGATTTGCAAGACTGACGTCGTTGTAATACTTGTAGTTCACATTGGCAAAATTAGAGCAAATAAATGTGTATTGTTTACTTAAAAGCANATATATATATATATATATATATATATATATAAATTGCAGGTTGGGGGGCTGCAGCCCAGGAGTCCTTCCCTAGATCCGATACTGCTTGTTTGATTACTCATTTGTTGAAGCCGAGGCCTATTTCAAAACATTCGTTTCCTTTAAATACTAGACCACTGATACACTAAGAAATAATATGGGTATTAATTCTGAATACGACTTTCAATTTAGACCTACACTCAACAATACTAAATATGTTTATATATATATATATATATTTGAATATTTTATTAGAAGACACATTGATTATATAGCCAATAAATCCTTCAATATAGCTTGAATTTATGGAAATCATTCCAGATACATTTAATAACAGACCGCTGATTTCACTTTGATAATAAAACTAAATTAGTCTAAAAACTGAGTTTTTGTATTTAAACAAATGGTTCAAATTAAGACTCTTTGTTTACTGTAATTAAATGTTTATCAGCAAATTTAATATATAACATTGCATGAATTTCAATTTGCCTATTTCATTTGTAAATATATATATGTCTATCTTAAATGGAATGGAAAGCCTTTATTATTATTATCATTATTATTATTATCTCCATTTTCATGAGCGAAATAAAACCTGTATAAACAATATCCAGTCTAAAACAAAAATTTTGAACTCTTCATTTACTGCAATTGCTTGTCAGCTATGGAATTCATTAGATATAAAAATACGAAATGCTTCAACCTTGAATCAATTTAAACGCCTACTAAAGGAAAATTTACTTGCAGCTCAATACAAACTAGGTTCCTCAAAAAAATTTAACGTGTGGCGGAATGTAAAATGCAGTTAATATCTTGTAAATATTTTAAAATTTTATATTTGTTTTGTTTGTGCGTGTCCTTTTGTTTTATTGCAGCTTTTTAACCTTCTCTTTTTAGCTTTAGTTTGTAGTGTTGTACAGTAACATAGTGTATATATATATATATCTTTGTAAATATTTGTATATAAATATTATGCACTGTACTCACAGTTCAAACTAAATAAAGCTAGTTAGTGTTAGTATTATTATTATTATTATTATTATTATTATTATTATTATTATAAGTAAAGAATCTTTAATATTACTTTGTAAATATTTATAAATGATTAAGCATAAATTGGCAGCTAATTGTTGATGCAGGAGATTGATATTTAATGTAATATCTAGTTATCATTCAAACGAAACCAAGTAATTACTTTATTGCCAAGGAAATATTAACTCGTCTACCAAGTGGCTAAAACTCATTTATTCCGCAGATGAATTGACATATTTTAGAGGATTTCTAATGCAATCTAATTACGAATAAGAGGCGTCTGCAAGAACAATTAAATTGCAATATACGGTACCATTGAAAATAGCAGAATGCTCTGATACAATTGCATTATAAATACATTTTTGGCGACAATTATGTCGATCATACTGTAAAAATAACATTTTCAACAGCTTAGAATTTTGATCTCATATAACATCCATCGTCCTAAACAACCGCTAGGAATCAATTAAAATTGGAAAAAGCGATTAATTTCAAAAAAATAAAATACTTTTAAACTGCGGCCAGAAGTTTCCTAAAACTGTAATAATTTCTTGAAAGTCATTCAAAATAAAAGACTACCACAGAATAACAAGTTCCTAACTCAGAATTCCCGTATTGTCTACCTCAACGAATAATTGTATCTTTATTAAGTTTTTCTAATAAACCATCACAGATTTTTAAAAATTCTTATTAGAATTAGTGCTAACTTCCTGATTATGTGAAAGTTATGCATGGGAAGAATTTGAAGGCATCCTAAAAATATGAATTTTTAGTGAAAAATAGCATTTCAAGTTCTTAAACAAAAGTCTGATTTTTTTTAACTTTGCAGCGTCCATGCTTGCTCGTCTTAAACCAAACCGTGTTGGTTTTGATAGCTATGCCCTTTTTCAGTCAAAGTATGCAAGACATTTTGTGATTTATTTTAAGACAGTGTATGCTTTCCTAAAGGTTGACGTCAGATTTTGTTGAGGAGTATTCACATTGTTGAGGAATGATCACATACGCTGCAGTTTGATTTTGTGTCAAATCCTAGAGATATCGCCAAAGTTATCTGGTTGCCCAGATGTTCCCTTGTCACGGTATAACTTCATGAAGGTGGCTCACAACGTCCCCAATCTTGGTACTGCTGTTATATAAGAAACTTCCCAAAAGTCTTCAGTGTCTCTGGCCTGGCTTTTCTTAATAATCTCATTTTCAGTATCGATAGTTTTTTCAATTTTTCGGCAAATTGACCCGTTTTCCACTAATCCAAATGTTCTCGATTCATGAACTCGACTCTGCCTGAACAACTTTTGTACTTAGGTAAGTAGCGAGGCAGTCATCAAATATCTTGAAACTTTTCTCTACTTAGATCGTGATGTTTTTTAATCAGTTTGTCAAAAGAACTACATGAATGATGTTTTCAGGTAAAGACTCATCACATCTAATCAAGGTTAAAATCAGGATAGTCAGGTCAGGACAGGTTGAAAATATTGACAGACAAAATCAGGTTAAAATCAGGTTAACACATGTTTGCTTAGGTATTGCAGCGTGCGATCTCACGTCAAAACCTAAATGTTAGATTAGCTTTTAATATGACATTTGATTAAAATCCATGAGTTATGTATGCATGCATTAACCAGCCATGCAAAAATACTAAAACATCATTTCTTCCTCCTTCTCTCAAATGCAGTAAATAGCAATATCTTGATCAATCTGATTAATTCCTCCCATGAACCTGTTATTGCGGTAAGCAACATCTGGTTAAGAGAAAGCAATGTTGCAATTTGTTTATCTTGAATAGCGCGTCAAAGTTTTGCAAAAACCAGCATGCAGTGGACAAGAGTTGCAATTAGGTCAGGGATTTGTTGACGCGTCAGCCGGGTCCGCAGATCAATTGTTTCTTTAACGCACGTGGGTTTCGTAAGTCACGTTTACATAAGTTGGTTCATCTAAATAAAGTCAAGCTCATTATTACCTAAGGATTGAATTACACAAATGCCATGTGTGCCTTAAATAGTTCTAATAGTTTGTTATGTTGATTCTCGTTTCCCTCTGTCGTAGGGCAATGCAAATCCACTTTTTAAATTTCGAATTCAAGTAACATGAAATACATTATCAGTATATTCTTCAACAGAAGAATTCAACTGATAAATGTGATTTACGTATTTTACATCAAGTGTTCAAGTGGTAGCTACCAAGCAAATTATTTATTTAATAAATTTCAGCAACCCCAGAGAAATTTCTAGTTTTTTCAATGTTCTTCTCCAATATTCGAATTAGAAAGCAACAAAGGTTTGGATTCTGACTTGATTTCGTTAATTCGCAAAGCAATATTATATAATTTGGTTTAATATTAAGTTTAGATTAAGTCTTCGAAATTCGGTTCAGATATTAGTCGAAATTTTTTTGCCAGAAATTGACTGGGTTAAATTATTAAATTCAATAAACATTTGCAAGTAGAAAAATTGTTAACAGACTGATGTTTTAAAAAGATCTGGTCTTGCTAGAATTTTTGCTTCATATAAAAGCATTTCGATAATTTTCTATTTCACATCCAAATGTATGAGAGATATTAGAACGTTGTCTTTAAGTGTGAGGTGAAGCATTTGAATGTTAGTGAAGATCAGATTGAAGTGCTGCTTCGTGTCAATGTCTATGTAAGTATGCTCTTTACAACGTTCTAAATTCTAAAAAAAAGGTCAAATCAGGTCACTGAGTCATTTATTTTACAATGTTAACGGATCGCATTTGTCACCAGATCTCATTTTGTAACCCGGTTGCAACTATGCAGTGTGCCATCCAAAAGTTTTTATTGTTTCTAAACATCGCTGTTATCTTGATGACGAGACTGTTAGCATTATTTCATTAGACATATCCATGTATTAATTCATTATGCGAATACAGGGTCTTGCAGATAAATACGTAATTTTTCGCAAAACACAATTTTATTGATTTAAATGGAAGTAGATATATAGCATGTTTGTTAAGCAAATAAATACAATTTTATTCAATTCGGTCTCCATCAGCCGCGATCATAGCTTCAATTCTAACACGGAATCGGCGGCAATATCTCACAAGAGCGCTTTTATCCATTTCCAGCATTTCTCGCTGAATAGAAGCTTTAAGCTCATTAACACTGGCTTTTGTTGATAAATTTACATTTGGCTGACCTAAGCTCCACACTAAGAAATTTGGTACATTCTGGTTTGGTGAGTTGGGTGACCACATTTGTGAACCTATAAAGAAAGGAATTCTTCTATGCACAAGGTCTTGAGTTCTTCTTGATCCACGTGAAGGTGCACAGTCTTGAACTTAAGCAGCACTGCTGGCCCACTTAGTGCAAGAGAACATCCTCTAGAATCCTAATATACTCCTCTGTATTACTAGTCAACCCAGCCTCAAAGAAATGTGGCGACATTACACTTCTATCATTCGCCACCACATGAAAAAACTTTACGCTGACTGGGTTGTTTGACTTAAACACAGAAGTCGCATGAGGGTGATCAGTGGGAATGACACGCGTGTTCTGGCGATTGATTTGTACATCGACATTAGTTTTTTTTTATTTCCAAAAATTAATAGTAATATTTACTCCTATTAGTATATTTTATTTCAAAAGTCAAAATGTTATGTCTTAACAACCTCATAAGTCATTTTTTTATCAAACTGTTCATTTGCAAAATTGAATTTGATGTTTCTCATAGAGATTTCCAAAGAATGTCGCTTTAATGTAAAGTTCCAAATCGCAATATATTTTAGGTGATCATTATTTTTGCTACATTCAGAAAATAGACTTAAAAAGATTTTGACATCAGGTGACCAATTTCTATCAATCTATCCTTACGAGTAATCAGTTCACTCATGATCTCATTGCTATACACATCAATTATTCATATTTACTGTAAATGCCAGTTACCAACTTTGATAATAAAATCAGATCATAACCCAATTAAAAAACTTTGATTTTGGTGAAAAAGCATGCAATATTTAAGTCAACTATGAATAGAACTGCTCTCTAATAATTTGATGAGAATTAATAGCAGTTGTCACAATGACATACCTCCATTGCTATAAACCAGGCTTCTAAAATGTCAGAAAACATGATGTGATTAGCATTTTTGACGACAAAAAAATTTCTTACCATTTAAGTTCGATTAATGCAATGGAATTAGACGCTTCCCCAATGAATCAAGAAGAATGAAGGCATTGTAAAATGAATCAAGAAGAATGAAGGCATTGTAAAATGAATCAAGAAGAATGAAGGCATTGTAAAATGAATCAAGAAGAATGAAGGCATTGTAAAATGAATCAAGAAGAATGAAGGCATTGTAAAATGCTATTCTGTATAGAAAAGGCAAATTTGTGTGTTTCTGAATATGACAGCTTTGAAGGATTTCACTGTTCATAGCCAATGAATGAAGTGCACGTTTCATATACAAAGTGACAAACTAAGTTATTAATGAGTTTTGTGAACTGTGCCATGCAAAAAAAAATATTATAAAAAAATTTAATATATGCATAACAATAAACGTGTAAAAATAGATGTGTCATCAGGTAGCATCGTGTTAAATTTAAGTTCTAAGCTCAAATGTAAATTAAGTTAGTGAGCTTATTGATCATTTCTATAAGCCATAAAACTGAGGATTATCAAAACCATGTGAAATTCGTAAAGTATATTTTTTTCAAGGAGGGAATTAAATTGAATGATTGGTGATTGATTGGGAGGATGATTGACAGCTTAGAAGAGGTGAAGTTTGATTTCGACTTGATTATTAAATGACGGGCGGATTTCTTTGATTGCAATTGCTTCGGCTATCTTTGAAGATGGATGACAGATTATGACTGAAAAATTAGATGAAGTGGCAGCATGGCTTTGATGATGGAGGAAGACTTCTGAGCGAAGATGACCGTAGAGATGTTCTCGGATTCTGGTTTGAAGATGTCTTCTTGTCTCTCCTATGTATAAGTGCTCACACTTATGACATTGATATTTATAAACAAGAGAAGAGCGTAGAGACATCGGAATGGAATCTTTGTTTGAAAAGATGTTGCTGGTTTTGAATGATTGAAAGACAGGCTTGATTTGAGTTGAAGTGAATTTCTTGTTGAGATTTTTTACTGAAGCTTCAAGATTTTTTGAAAGACTAGCGATATAGGGAACTTTCCAATAAATTGACTTTTTTTCACACAGTGCAGTTTGAGGCGATGGATTAAGGGCATCATTAGATGAGCGACGGAGAACATTATCAGGATAACCATTTTGGCGGAGATTTTGAAAGATTGTATCAAAAGCTTCAGTTACTTTTTGATAAGAAGATGATAGGCGGACGGCTCGGGAAAATAAGTTACGAGGAATAGATAGCTTATATTTTTCAGAACAGTAGGAATTGAAGGGGATATATAACCCAGTGTTTGAGGGTTTGATGCAGAGAGAAGTTTCAAACGAAGAGGAAGCTCGGTGAAGAGAGACATCAAGGAAATTGAGATGACCATTGGTTTCTGTTTCTTGAGTAAATTGAATTGAAGGAAGGAATGAGTTGAGGAAGTGAAGAAATTCGTCAGCTTGATTTTGATTGTCCATTAGACAAAAGATATCGTCGACGTATCGCGAGTAGAACGAAGGAAGATTGTTTGTAGAGAATTTTGATTTAATGATGTCCATAGCAAAGTTGGCGAATGTTGGGCCTAGGGTGAACCCATAGCCATGCCATCATGCTGCTGATAAAGTTCATTGTTGAAAGAAAAAATAATATTTGATGAAGCGAGGTGAAGTAATTTTCGAAGAGTTGAATTATCAAAGGGAAAAAGATCTGAAGTCGTAAGACTAACAATGTGATCGATGGTTTTGGAGATAGGAATTGAAGTGAAAAGACTTTTGACGTCGTAACAGACCATGATTTTATTAGAAGGATTGATATCTTTGATTTTTGCGAGGAAATATATATATATATATATATATATATATATGTACATAGAAGTTCGTGAAAGTAAGGATAAAGTTTTCCTTTTCCTCAATTTAGGGTTCCCAAAAATTTAATATTTCTAACTTGAAGAATATTTAAACATATAATTTCTTGAAAAATTCGGTGGTGGCACAAATTTTTATTTTGATTCCAAGGAAATTTGCGAAAGATTCCGAGACGGATTTTAGATAAACTGCATTACACTTTTGCTTTGATATAAATTAAATTGAGTGTCTACAGGATACAGGTGATGGTTCATACTGACGATTCTCAAATTAAATTGTTTTTGTCAAATTTTAGACTGCTCTTAGGAAAATTTTGAATAATTTAGGAAAATAAGGATTGGTTATTTTGTGTACATAAAACCTGAAAGTGAATTATTTCTTTAATTAATGCACTGCAGTATTTAATTGACGGCTATGCGAAAAATAAAATTTGATGAAATTTTAATGAATTAGATTTTAATCAAGCTGTTAAGGTCGGTGCACTAAGAGAATTTGAAATCACTTTATGACACATTCTGTAATAAAAATTTTTTGATGGAACTTTATTTGTTTTGTCACACCTTGCTCAATTGAAGACTAAGACCTCCGTTCTTTATGTTATTTCGATATTTATGCCAATTGTTAGACAATAACGCTTGTCATGATCATTATATTTTTGTCAGATGCAGAACAAACTGGATCTGATAGCGCAAAAGCTCTGCAATGATTAATGTATTTGATCATTTATTTCAAAGCATGATATTATTGATTTAATGGAAGAACTTCCCTTGCAACATGCTTATGGCATGTTTATCTAATCATAATGCTTCAAAAATTGAAATCATATTTTTCAAAAATCAGTTTCAATGTGAAAATTTACAAGTGAATAAATATTTCACCGTATGAACGAAAAAATTCTTCACAAAGGGTGTGTAAAAATAGTCTGGAACTAAACTAGCAGATGCACATTCAAATGAACTATATGCATATAGCATATATATATATATATATATATATATATATATATATTGCGGTATCGAAGTAAATTTGATTAAATATGTAAAAAAAATTTAATAAGATTTATAATTAAAAATACACTTATAACAATAATGGATTTCTCGTTTTATGGACGTAATTCATCACTAGATTTGTTATTAATGGAATTATTACCTAAGTTTTCATTTGTTGGTAATAAACAGTTACTTGAATTATTCCTCATTGGTATTCAAAAAATTTTAAGTTTTTTATTGCAACAGTTGGTACAGTACATCTCAAAGAAACAGTGCATTCCAAAATATGGCAAATTAAAAACCCAAAACATATTGAAAACATATTTGTAACAAATTACTGATATAAAAAAGTGTCTTACAAATAGTAATAAAATTATATATATATATATATATATTGTGCAATATACGTTTTTGAAAGAAATAATCATATGATATGAGGCTGTAATGCTAAAATTATTGTTTTTTTCATTGGCCAAGACATCAGAAAGTATTTATTTAGCTAATCTGCCTAAATACTATTTTCTATGTCTGATGAATTATGGCTATAACAATTTATACTGAATCTAATCACCAACTAAATTGACACGGTATGTTGCTTCATCATCAGTTATACTATTAATTTGGATTTTAAGATATAGTTGCTATTCAAAACAAGAACCCACTAAAATTTTCTCAAACATTTGTATGCTTAGCATTTCTGGATTTACAAATATAAAACTTCAAAACGGCATTTTGTGATTGAAGACTACCAAAATTGCATTTATCCCATTAAAAGTGGAATTTATGGCATTTGGTTGCCCTAATTATAAATAAAATGTTGAAAAAACTAACATATAATGAACATAAATTTTTTTCAAAATATTATTGAAAATTTAAAATTATTTAATTGCAGTAAGAAAATTTCATGCCCTGGTACGGATAAACAATTCAGGTCTGCAAAACCAGGCTCAATACCTGCTTAAGTATATTACTCGACTATTGTAATTTATGTGGGCAATTCAAATAATTCTTTGTAAAATGGTAACATGTATTAAGATGCCATCGCAAAATATAATTTATTTTAAATGATTCTTAAAAATGAATGACTAAAATTCTACGGTGGTCAAATATAGCCAAAAAGCATCAACCATTTGAATCAAAACAAATTTGNTCATCACTAGATTTGTTATTAATGGAATTATTACCTAAGTTTTCATTTCTTGGTAATAAACAGTTACTTGAATTATTCCTCATTGGTATTCAAAAAATTTTAAGTTTTTTATTGCAACAGTTGGTACAGTACATCTCAAAGAAACAGTGCATTCCAAAATATGGCAAATTAAAAACCCAAAACATATTGAAAACATATTTGTAACAAATTACTGATATAAAAAAGTGTCTTACAAATAGTAATAAAATTATATATATATATATATATATTGTGCAATATACGTTTTTGAAAGAAATAATCATATGATATGAGGCTGTAATGCTAAAATTATTGTTTTTTTCATTGGCCAAGACATCAGAAAGTATTTATTTAGCTAATCTGCCTAAATACTATTTTCTATGTCTGATGAATTATGGCTATAACAATTTATACTGAATCTAATCACCAACTAAATTGACACGGTATGTTGCTTCATCATCAGTTATACTATTAATTTGGATTTTAAGATATAGTTGCTATTCAAAACAAGAACCCACTAAAATTTTCTCAAACATTTGTATGCTTAGCATTTCTGGATTTACAAATATAAAACTTCAAAACGGCATTTTGTGATTGAAGACTACCAAAATTGCATTTATCCCATTAAAAGTGGAATTTATGGCATTTGGTTGCCCTAATTATAAATAAAATGTTGAAAAAACTAACATATAATGAACATAAATTTTGTTCAAAATATTATTGAAAATTTAAAATTATTTAATTGCAGTAAGAAAATTTCATGCCCTGGTACGGATAAACAATTCAGGTCTGCAAAACCAGGCTCAATACCTGCTTAAGTATATTACTCGACTATTGTAATTTATGTGGGCAATTCAAATAATTCTTTGTAAAATGGTAACATGTATTAAGATGCCATCGCAAAATATAATTTATTTTAAATGATTCTTAAAAATGAATGACTAAAATTCTACGGTGGTCAAATATAGCCAAAAAGCATCAACCATTTGAATCAAAACAAATTTGCCAAAATAGTATTTATCGAAAAATGCAATAAATACTTCAATTAAGGTGCTCGAAAAGCTGTTGAAGTTGAAACCTATTAAAAATTATATGCACTAAATTGTGGCTTTTGGCTACTAAAGAAGCAGAAGTTTGGTTTTATATAAAATTTTGTTTTACATTACATGGATTTTTAATTTATGATTAGTTCTTTTCGCTTTCATATTTGAGTAAAGTTGTTCAATACAAAATAATGCATTTGTTTTCATATTATTATTCCCATTTATTTGAATAAATGTATGTATATGCGAAAGGACTATGTTAAATCAGGTCATTAAGCTCCAATTCATTGCTGCTTTAAGCCATACTAACAAAATGTATTAAGAAAATCCACCAACGAATGCAAATGAACGAGTTCTCCCTCATACTTTTGTGGAAATGTCTAACAGAGTGAATGAAATATTTCTGTGGAATAATTTGTCCCACTGAAAATAAATCCATAGGCTGCGGTTGTCTTTTCCAATTTCGCCATTCCCAATAAAATATTCCTTTCGCTGATGCGAAAAGAGCACCTGGTAAAACAGTGTCTAAAAACGATATTCCACTGGTACATTCTATTCAAAATAAATTAAAAACAAGGTAAGCTTAGTTCTATTATTTATTCCTCTAAACACTTCTCCATTTTTTACTACAAATATTTTCCATCTGTGTCAATTCCTGTTTTAATTTCGATTTTCGCCTAATAGGCGAATCTGTATTCTCAATTCCTGTGATTTTTGCATTAATATCTAATTTCATACAGCTATTGGAGAGAAGCGATAAAACTGATAAAAACAACTGTCACTTTGTCAAGTAGCATATACGCCAAAATGCATAACTGTGTAATTTTTAAAAACATTTCTAATCAAAAATGTTGATAAAAGTCTATCCTAATTTTCATTTAATCACAACTATTCATAAAATGTCACATATTTTTTCAAAAGGACGAAATTCATCATAGTCTACTTGAATAATAATGTCATAAAACCAGAAAAGATTTTTTTCCTAGCTGCAACTACCAAAGTCTAGTTTGCTCTGAAATGCGTGTTTGTCAGTATTTGATAAAAATGGAATTTTATTCTCAGATACAAAACAACAATTTCAAGAAGGTGAATCGATAAAACCCTATAAATAAAAATACGTCGGTAAATTAACAGTTCACGCAAGTTATCAATGTTTTATAACATGATGTAAGCTGAGCTAGTAGGGATGATTTATATTGTCACAATTTTTGCACAAATTGTATTATCCAGACAAAATAACTAAAAAACATGTATTTGAAATACAATGTAAACATAACACTGAACTATGATATTAAGAAGTATAAACCTTTTTAATGATTTAAATAGGTATTGTAACAATTTTTTAAAAAGTTACATGGACGTCCTACGTATATTTAAGGATCCTGGAAGCTCGTGGAGACAACTTTATGTGTAATTTCGAAATATCCTACGTTGATTGGAATAAAAAAATTGTTGATGTCAATCCCAGAATTGAAAAATAATTTTGGGATCATGATCCCTTCGACAGACTAGTAATTAACAGGCTGTTTAGTCATTTTTGCTAAGATATTTTCAGTTGTCCATTAATACAATAGTATGTGTTTTTCTTTCTTTTAATACTAGCAACAATCTATTATAATTATCAAATTCATATTTTAAAATTTGATGACGCAACTATTTTTATGTATATATATATATATATATATATATATACATGCGTATGGATTCATGTGGACAAAGTAAAATATAGCTTAGGGAATTAACACCGATTTTATCTATTGGAACTTTAAAAAATTTTAATCCCATATCGGGCTTGTATTGCACATGTAATAGCTTAACAGGTATTAAATATACTATCTTTTTAATATTTGTATTTTATTTATAGACAGATTATGCAATTGTTGTTTGCTTTCGAAATGGGACAGATTAAGCAAAAATCTTCTTTGCATTTTTTTTACAACCATAAACAATTTTGAGTTATTGCAGCATATTTTCTTAAGAAATATAATCTACTTAAGCCTTTTCAAAAAATTCCAATCGATAGAAAATTTTAGATTTCCTGTTTTACAGACCTGTTAGTTGATAGCGTTTTTCAAACTTGCCCAGTGTTATGACAAAATGATATTTTATAAAGGGTTTCATTGCAATTTTAATAAATTAGTTTCATTTACATTTACTGTCTAATTGAATAAATACTGATTTATGCTGGAGTGTTTTAAATTATTTAGCTAACCCTGAGGTTCAAAATTATCAGGATTCTCCAATTATAGACTTAAAGACCTTCTCGACACCCCACTTATTCAATATCAACTTATGATTTTTCCTTTGCAAAATTCGACAAGATATCACCGAAACCTTCAACCGTTTGTCTTGAGTTAGACAACCTTCTGACAAATTTTAATTTTGTCATACAAAATTTCTTATCTACTTACTTTAAAATAAACTTAGACTTACGCAGGACATCATAAAATAAATAGCTACATGACGCAAAGGCCTTCAGTGTTTCATGTCTGAAAGAATCGTCTTGATTTTTATTTCAGCTGTAACAGTCTGTTTTAATTAAGGTCCCATAAAGTTCTTTCATAATTTCTTTATAAGAATGTGTGCCCTTAGGCAGAATGTGTTAATGATAACTATCGTGACAATTTTAGTTGAATTGTAGATATTAAGACTTTAATAATGAATTTGTATTTGATTTTTACGGTAACACAGGCCATGATATGTAAAGGATTAGAGTTGGATTGGATTTAATCAATCTGTATCTTTGCATTATTCATCCTACACAAAATCTGTTCAAATGTTTTTTACTCTATTGTACTAAGGCAAACACTAAAATATTGCAATTATTCAAATATACCTTTTCACAAATCTGTATGCAATGGGACAATACCCCAGGTTTGAGCAAAGTCACAAACAAACTTCTCCGTAAAGCAAATAATCATGACAAAATCATTTTAGTGCTTTTTTGAATAGTTCGTAACATTCAAAGGCAAAGGCCTAAATGAAATTTTACCAAGGCAGAAATCAAAATTCACAGCTAGGCTTTTGTTGTTGTGGGGTAAAACCAAGGGTGGACATGGGCTGGGCAAAACCGCACCCGCCCGGTTATGGGTGCTGGTTAGGTATACATAAAAAAATATGCGGGTAGTATTGCGGTTAGAAAATTCAGTCCTAACAAAAAAGCACTAAGTAATTCGAGTGCAAAGTAACACCTTACGGAGACTACACTACGTGTTAATGTGATTTTCACACTTTGCACCGCGCGCGCACCTCAGCGGATGTATTAATCCAATTAACAGGTAACACCTTATAGAAACTACGTACAAATACCCCGTAAATAATTATGATTTTCATTTAAATTTGTAGCGGCATCAACTCTAATAAAACGTATTGAAATGGACAAGTCGACTGTAGAAAATCATTTGAAATCGGGGAGGCTTCCATTGTCACCAGCCACCAATAAAGGCGGACTTTGGAAATCATTTGCAGTGCCAAAAATGGAAATGATATTCTCACATAATTCGCTGTCTGCAAGCACTGCTTTTGCACACTGAAATAATGATGGTCGACATATCGGAACGTCAAATCTATTAGCCCATCTTGCCAAGTGCACAAAGCAGGCGAAAACGTCTAATCAATCAAGCTTATGCTTTGGTTCTAAAGATTCCGGTGGCACACTATGCGGCTCTGACAATTCGGAACTCAAGAAAATTCTTGTGGATCATGTTGTTAATGGAATGAACTCGTTTCTCTCTGTTTAACAAGACGCGTTACAAGATCTTGCGTAGTTTGAGGCGTAGTTAGTCAAAAGAAACCCGGCCTAAAGTTTGCGGATAACTGGATTGGCTGAAGGACTGTTGCTTGTACTGTCACGGATAAATACAGCTTGATGGAGGGTAAAATCAGGGAAGAAATTTCATATGCTCTTACATCCGGAACATTATCACTGACAACGGAGTTATGGACAGCTAGTGTTATCAAACGCAGCTATCTAGATGTTTCTGTCGTCTACCCTAAAACCGTTTAAGACTTTGAACTTTCAAGACTTGCACTTGCCTGTCGGGTGTTTCCGGATGTTTCACATTAAGGTGACAATATCCGAAAGGAAATACACCATATTATGGCCAATTATGGAATTCCACATAATACGCCTATTACAATTAATTGATTCTGGATAAAAAGTATTGTTACATTAGAAAATGATGCCAATTACATGTATATAAGTTTCTGCCATCACTTCCACGCATGTTTTACAAACGCATTCTCTCCCAGTGATGAAGTAGAGAAAGATCTGAAGGAGCTTTTGAAAGATGCGCAGAATCTGCAAACGCACATTTCATATTCATCTGGAATAAATCATCGGTTGCCCATTTCAATCAAGAGCGCTTATAAGACACGTGGCTGGGAAGACTTTATTCAGCTGTTTTGTGCATTTCATCGTAGCCATGAAGTATTGCACGAGGTTTTATCTGAGCTCAAAATGATCTACAAACTTCCGCGCAATCGTGTTCTGAATTCTGGAGGTGGTGGAGCGGATTCTACTTTTTATAGAGATTTTTAGGCAAATCGAAATATCAACTATCCCACAATTCAAATGGTGATTGTCGCATATTACCAAATGGAGCTTTGTTGCAAAGGGGTCGAATCTGAATCACATCCAGAAATTTACACATTAGCCTCCAATCTGCTAAACGCCATTGAGAGTAAATATTGAAGGTCTACAGCAGGGCTCCATCTCATCGCGTCGTTTAAGCACCCAAACCTCCAATCACTACTATCCATAATTGCAAATTCACCGTCCACTACAACGTCATTCTTTCCTCAAGTAAAGCTGGATATCATTGCAGGATTAGACGTTCTATCTATTGCAGGGCTATTGTAAGAGGACTCCAACGTTGTTGAAGTGTCAGTACCACCAGCAAAGAAACCTCACGCGTCATTATTTGACCACATGTTTGAAGTTTGCGCTGTTTCTGAGGAATCCGAAATGACGGTTAATGAAGAAATTCGCGCTTATCAAAATCAAACTATTAGTACCATGGACATTAACCCACTGGTATTCTGGTATCAGAACAAGAACACTTTCCCCATTTTGAACGGTATTGCTCGAACAGTTTTCGTTCTTCTGCCGAAAGTGAACGTCACTCTTTCGCGTGCGGGAAATGTAGTAAATGACAAACGCGGTAGCCTTTCGCCTTCAACAGTGGAGATGTTGGTACTACTCAAACTGAATAAAAACTTGTTTACTTAGTATAGTGATATTCTTCACAATATAGTTTTTTTTCGTTGTTGTTTTGATCAACATATTGTTTTGCTCATGTTCATCCGAAATTGGACATTAAGCTTAAAAATATTACATTCTGCAAATTATGCTACCACCAAAACATAAACAAATGTTTTCAAACTTACAAATGAAAATAAATAAAATATATTATCCGAGTAAAATGGCAATCATGGTACGTACATGTAAAGTAAAGTTGTAAGGGCAATGTATACATACCTATTAAAAATATATAGTGCGATCAAGTGGTGTATGTACATTAAATATTGCCGAATTCGACATTTTTGAACTATTCAATTAGATCAGTATAATATAGTCAATAATGGAATACTACGGGTATGAGTCAGCTGCAGTTTAGTATTTCAAACAATTTGCGGGTGCGTGTTGGACGCGAGCACAANAACGTCATTCTTTCCTCAAGTAAAGCTGGATATCATTGCAGGATTAGACGTTCTATCTATTGCAGGGCTATTGTAAGAGGACTCCAACGTTGTTGAAGTGTCAGTACCACCAGCAAAGAAACCTCACGCGTCATTATTTGACCACATGTTTGAAGTTTGCGCTGTTTCTGAGGAATCCGAAATGACGGTTAATGAAGAAATTCGCGCTTATCAAAATCAAACTATTAGTACCATGGACATTAACCCACTGGTATTCTGGTATCAGAACAAGAACACTTTCCCCATTTTGAACGGTATTGCTCGAACAGTTTTCGTTCTTCTGCCGAAAGTGAACGTCACTCTTTCGCGTGCGGGAAATGTAGTAAATGACAAACGCGGTAGCCTTTCGCCTTCAACAGTGGAGATGTTGGTACTACTCAAACTGAATAAAAACTTGTTTACTTAGTATAGTGATATTCTTCACAATATAGTTTTTCGTTGTTGTTTTGATCAACATATTGTTTTGCTCATGTTCATCCGAAATTGGACATTAAGCTTAAAAATATTACATTCTGCAAATTATACTACCACCAAAACATAAACAAATGTTTTCAAACTTACAAATGAAAATAAATAAAATATATTATCCGAGTAAAATGGCAATCATGGTACGTACATGTAAAGTAAAGTTGTAAGGGCAATGTGTACATACCTATTAAAAATATATAGTGCGATCAAGTGGTGTATGTACATTAAATATTGCCGAATTCGACATTTTTGAACTATTCAATTAGATCAGTATAATATAGTCAATAATGGAATACTACGGGTATGAGTCAGCTGCAGTTTAGTATTTCAAACAATTTGCGGGTGCGTGTTGGACGCGAGCACAAACGCTGTGGGTGTGGTTTGGGTTGGGGAGGGGGGGGGTGGGAGAAATGCGTACCCATGTCCACCCTTAGGTAAAACTGGTCTTATTCTTAGATGAACCTAATAAAATTTTAAGAAATACATATCTAATTAAAACAATATCTTTTATTACTCGAATTTTGAAAGCAGAACCATTAAAGTGATAATGGAGTGGTTTTTGAAAACTGAATATAAGTTTTCGTTGGTTTCATGTTATATGTATGTTCTCATGGCTCTATGTCAATTTTCCAAAGGAAGGATAGCAATTAAGTTACACAACTTCGATTTGTTTTTATTAAACAACACACATTTATTGCTCAGAAAACAAAAGTAGTATTGAATGTTACAGATCGCCAATGATTTCTTAGTAAATATTTTTACGGATCTTTGATATCTGTATCGTTAATGCAGGCCATCTGCGTCGACACAAAAATCATTAGGCCTTGGTCGACCACATATTGAGCAATAAAAGGTGCAAAAGGGATCGGCTGCAAGACTAGGTTCATATGATACAATTTCTCAAATGCAGTGAAGCATATAGCTGAGTGGAGGTTCTTTAATAGCAACTGATATTTTCTTATCTTGAATATTAAAACTATGATGGTTGGTGCTGTCGTTATCAAAGCATTGCATGTTTTACATGTTAGTTTCCATATAGATTCATATCCTTATACTCAAATGAAAACAAAATTCTATCAAAAAAGGAAAATTTTTTTCTAAATTCGTAAGCAATGATAAATTATTCTTTGCACAAGACTACTTTTTACATTTTCCAGAGTTTTATTATCATTATCAGTTTCTTAGAAAACAGAAAACAGCGTGTATTAATGAATAAAATGACACAATACTAGCTACAGTACTAGAGCCAATTTTATTTGCATTTGCAATATATCTAAATGACATTATGAAACATGTGAAATATAGTGGCATATATCAATTTGCTGACGATACTTGCCTCATAAATGCTGATAGTGATGCATTTAAGACCACGAAAAATTTACAGTGATGCTGAAAAACTTTCTAGCAATTTCACATCCAATCAATTAAAAATCAATAACGAAAAAACGCAATAAAATTATATCCCCCCCCCCCAGTACTGTAAAATATATCACAAACAAGTTCGAAATAATTGTTAACAGCGTCCAGATANGATTAAATATACAATGCAAATAAAATTTACCGGCCAAAACTGGCCGAATACAGGATGGAGGGTATTAGCTGTTGCAGGCCAACTACCAGTTCCAACTCTCCTTGTATTACAAGAGTAAATAATTAAATGAAATGAGATCTATATCTTGAGAGGAAAGAAAGACTTAAAATATGATTTATGTTTATTCAAGGTTTTCATTCAGAGGTTCTAATATCTTTGTTTCCTCTCAAGATACAGATCTGGTTACAAATTGACTATTTGCTCGCCATATCTTACATAATTTCCCAGAGTGTGGACGAAGTCATTTCATGTGACGCATGAATTCAGAAATTCATGTGCCCACTGGCTATTTTAATCTTAACCTCAACCATGGATTATTCCTTCCCACTCCGATTTTTATGTAATCATATTGCTCACATATTATACATAAGCCGTCAAATGATTTGACACATTGAATTCAACCTTTCATCTTATTCAATTAATGATCATACACTAAATATCAGACATGATAAATTTCGACCCAGGTGCTAAATTTTTCAGGCCCAGCCCCATTTCCAACTCTGGCTAACACACATATGTGCTCCGTGGTTCAGTAGGTAAACGGAATTAAAAAAAGGCTTTTGCCATGTTAACAAATTATATCCCCCCCCCCCAGTACTGTAAAATATATCACAAACAAGTTCGAAATAATTGTTAACAGCGTCCAGATAAAACAAAGTGATCCTGTTACATATTTAGATACTTTTACCATCTCGAAAATTTCAGTCCAGACTATCACGTTCAATTATCACAATTTCATTATTGTTCATTGTTATTCATTAATCCTTAGTTCAAAAAGCCACTATTTATTATCAAAAACTTTTGATTGGTCATTAAAAACATTAAATTTTGCACGTAAGCATGATCATGTTACTGAATAGAGACGAATGTATAATATATTGTCCCTGCGATATCAAATACAATTTCATGAAGTAGTAATTTTGTTTAAGTATAAATATAACCGACAATCAATTTCTTTTCTGATAATTAAAGTCGAAAACTGGTATATATATATATATATATATATATATATATATATATATTTATGTTATTTGAATGTGACAACAGTCTTAAAAATCTATTTCGATGTGTTACCATCATCGTCGGTTTACAAAATGTGCGATAAATAAATTTATAATCAACAACACTAAATATAAATGATCTTATTACATACACTTACTAGAGAATAAATTTAAAGTCATTATGCTTTGTTGTCGATTTAATAATTTACCCTTTGTTGTTTCTTTTATATATATATATATATATATTGCCTCTGCTATTTATTCCCAGATGCCGCTCAGTTTCACAGATATATGATTTATCGCAATCATCACATGTGTTTTTGTAGACTGGGGATGAAACTAATTTTTTTGGGATATTGTCTTTGTTACGAAACATATCTTTTGTTTTAAACGATGTAAAAATCGGGGTGATCTTAGTAATTTTTAGCTTTGTATTCAGTATTCTCACTCTTTTTTGAATTTCTCAACTTGGTTACTTAGATATGGTATTTTCAAATATACTTCAATTTTAGTTTCTTTGTTTTTATTTTTCATATCTTGATGGTTTTCTTTGCTGTAATCATTTTCAAAAAGATGATCTGAATATTTTCTTAAAATGTTATGAGAATATCAATTTCGTTCTAAGATGGTAAAAATTTGATTAAAGGCATTAACTGCATGTTCATATGTCGAACAGATTATATATGCTCGACAAATAATGCCTTAATTCTATTCAATTCATGCGATATATTGCAAGTGGAACTATATGAGATATATAATACTGAGTTGATTTCTTTTATATGCCAGCTTGTTTCATATGAAGTGTTAAAGTTATGAACACAAACATCTAAAAATATTAATATTAATTTGTATTTCTTTTGATCTTCCTTTGTGAATTGGATTTCAGAAATTTGGTTATTAAATTAAGATATTCTAATCAATCATATGCATGGCAAATGCAGCCATGGTAGGTCATAATGCAGAAAACATTGCCCTTCCGTCAACTTATTAAAAATAAAGTGTATGTTGAGACAACACATATTTAACAGTTTCACCAAAACTTCATGACTGATTATAATTTCATCTTTAGGAATAAGCTTGACAATATGGTCTATTGTCTTTTTTGCAGGGATATATTAAAAAGGGATTTTACATCGTAACTTACAAGATATTAATTAGACAGATATATATATATATAATTTATTACACATTTTTGCTGCTAAGCAACAGCATAAGTTATTTTCTAATTTGCGGAGTTAAAATAGTTGCAGGTTGTTTTAATTAGTGAATTTGACCTCACATTTTTTCATTAACGATATGCGACACCTACATTTGGCATTTTATCCACCTACGTTAAATTTTTACAGGTAAGTGGCAATTAGCTAATTAAAAAAAGGAATTATCAGCAGAAGAGAAAATTTCGCACTTATTACAATTCGAACGTAGTAGTTACTACTCGCATATAGAATTTGTAAAGAAGTCAAAGCGTTTTTTAACAATTCAATTTATAAACTGCTGCTGAGCGGACAGTTTGTTGCGTGTAACGTGTGTTGAATCTTTGGTTTCTTGGTCGTTGAACGTGTGGCCGGTATGATGTAAACTAGCAAATCTTGGATTCGTACACTAATATAATTATCAACACAAATGTATTCTGATGTATTAATCTATAGATGGGTTTTTAATTTGATTTGCTAATTATAATCTGTTGTAAGTTCTATAGAAAAATTCGGAATTCCAATTTTACAGAAGTTTCTAAAAATAGTAAAAAAAATTTTATACATTAATGTTCCGACCTTTAGGCCAGTACTTTATATTATATATATATATATATATATTAAAAGAATTGTGAATAATTAAACCTAGTCGCATTTCCTTTACATATCATACAATAAATTTTTTTTGAATTATGAAAACTTTAGGTGAAAGGAGTAGTTATTTATAAAATAAAGCGAATTGCATTCTGCAAGATTTCTAAAATGGGCATGATTCTATCATTTATATAAATTTAAAATTAGTTTACATATAAGTGTCTTGCGTAACTCTATTCAGTCTTAGTACAAATGAAGTTGATATTTCTTCATTTTGTCACATAATCAGTTTCTAACTTATATAACTATAAATGTTTCGAGTGTAATATAAAAATTTAATCTATTTTATTCTGTACTAATATATTCGGTTTAAAGAATTTCTAAAGATACTACTATTTATTGTTTTCAATACTATATTAATTTCTAGAATTCTCAGCATTAATCCATTATTTGATTTACATTGTAATGAAATCCTTAAATATGTTTTGTTACTGCGATACTAGAGCTAAATAAGGCTCTATTATTTTTATCAAAATTTAATTGTTTTCTGTTATTATTTTGAATCTGGCTGGTACTTTTCTTTAATATCTTTTCTATAATATTTATATATAAAATTTTTAATATATATATATATATATATATATATATATATATATATATATATATATATATGAGCATTGAGAACATCTTTTTAAATTTTATCAATAATTGTAATTATATTTTCTAAAATGAATACAAAAAGAGCATTCTGGTTTAAGCATCGTAATAACTTTCAGCTTCAGTCTAAGAGTATCAGCAAAAGCTTAAACAAAATAAACAAGTTTACTACTAATAACGGATGTATAGCAGCAATAATTTGATTTTTAGAAATAAAAAAACTAAAATTATATCCTCTTTAGCTTTGTATGATTTATAAACAGTATTTTTAATTGAATAAAAGAGGAAGTCTTTGTTGATTTAAAATTTGGAATGATTTTTAATCCATGATTATGTAGGTTTTTGATGTTTTTTCCATGGTTTTTAGTTATATTTCTCTTCCTTTAATGTATAGTAAACTTCAATGTATGTTATTTACGTAGTCTTTGTTGTTTTGTTGTTTTGTATTATTTATTAAAACCTTTCCTATGAGCTATTGAATTATTATTTCTTTGTATTGTAAAATATTTTTCTACTCCTTTAGCAAGAATGCTGTAACAGGATGATGCGGTAAATATTCCATTTACTAATAACTTAATGGAAGTGATTTTATGTGTTTTTTTGGAACATGATGTATAAGAAATATACAATGTAGTATACGTAGATTTAATGTGCTATTTTGATTCAATGTTGTATTCGTTCTTATGAGTTCTAAAGCAAGAAATATTAGTTAGATATTTTCTTTAGAATTGTATCTAAATTTGATCAATCTTAAACATATTATAATTATACTAGAAATTTTTCAAACTATTATGATATTTAAATGCCTATAGCTCACGAACCTCTGATTGCGCACGGCATGCCTGGCAGGGATTAACATATTTTTTCAGAAAATAAAATATTTGAGTGTACTTGTTCCCATGGACATTAGACTGCTTCATTATCTGAACACTAGGTATAGAAGAATTTGAATATTTTTTTCAAAAATCGGATTTCTCATTGAAAAAATCTTATTGCATATACTTCAGGAAAGCTTGATCGCAATTTCCACTTTCTATAAAATTTAAACAAATGTTTCCAACACTGAACACCATTGTAATTTTATGTTGCATACATTGGCGGGGTTTTCTGGCTGGTGAGGTCATCTAGTAATTATCAAGTTAGTGACGAAAATTTTTTTGAAAATATAGACAAAATAGACCTTAAAGAGCAAAGTTACAACAATGGAATTAACAAATTATATTTTTACATGCTGATTTTGTTGTGTAGGAGGGGTTTCCTGATGACCAACCAGGAGGGAGTTTGGCTACGGGCCTGTCATATCATGAGTGGGCCCAACTCTGTAGATGTGTCCATGTAAAAGGCTTTCAATATTTCTTAACAGTTTGGATAGAAGTTTTCAAAAATGTAGGGTAAATTGATTGTTTCTTAAAAGTAGTAGAAATAGGGTAAATTTGTTAATGCATGTTTTTGCTAGATAAAAATAGAATATTTGTGTATCCAATTTTA
Source organism: Hofstenia miamia (assembly GCA_900660155.1). Taxonomy (NCBI): domain Eukaryota; kingdom Metazoa; phylum Xenacoelomorpha; order Acoela; family Hofsteniidae; genus Hofstenia; species Hofstenia miamia. The sequence goes on from CABFPE010000043.1 coordinate 151,979, forward strand.
AGAGGGATTGAAGAGTAGATGTATTAATTGTGATTTGCTCAGTTGTTGGTATGATTTTGATTAAACTTTTAGTGGTTTTTCCAACTGGAATGTTGATAAAAGGAGATTTTGCTTCAAGGCTTGTCATAATTACATTGTAACACCTGAATGATTTTGTTGATTTATTTTGTTTAAAAAATCTTCTATATTTTTCCAATTATAATATTGTAGAACAAACGAGTTAATAATATTTTCTAGATATTTAGATAGATTAAATGTCTTGTAGTTAATAGAACTTAAATCTGATCGCATTGGTGGTTGTTCAATATTTTGTGGATTTCTGGTAAGCTGTATATTCGTGCTTGCTATTCTAATTTTTTCATAAAACTTTTTTAATATTTCTCCGTCTTAAAGATCTTAATGAGTAGCTTACTCTTTTCACTTTGATAATGGACTTGTTACATCCTGCAAATTTAGTTATTAAGATTTGGTTTTTTCGTTTAATATTTCATACATTTTTTTAAAAAAAGTGTGCTTTATTAAACGACTACAGTTAGTGACAAAAGTTGTGAGACACCATTCTTCAGAAAATATTTTGTAATTTCAGCACTAGGCTCAATTTTACATTGTGAATTAAATTTTTCTCTTAATTTTTTTTCAGAAGTTGAAAGCGAATTGAATGTGATTATATGTTTTTTTATGACTACAACCTAAGGATTCAGGGAAATTTGAATTCCCATTAATATTGCTAGTTCTAATGGAATATTCATCAATGTGATGAATTTTAGCCAGTTTTGAATATACATTTTTCTGAAGCTTCCGAGTTCAGTCATACAAAAATTCGTACGCTCAATTTGATTAAGAAAAAATTTGAATTCACAATGGTGTTCTCAAATATTTGTCATCGACTACATAATGGGAAAATTTAGAAGTTTGTAATGTTTATTGAGCCCTCATTAATTCAATTTGTAAAGAAAATTTAATCAAGTTTAGTAAGCTTCTACAGGAGCTTAATGAAAGAATTATGTATATTCTTGTAATTTCGTTTAGAAAATTTCATAAATGACCGTCAGAAATTTGGATAAAAATGCATAGGTTTTGGAAGTGAAAATTTGCCTTGTTACTTTTATAGCAGTTGTTAGTTTTCTTTAATATGTTAAAAGACTCATTAAATAGGAATAAGTTATTTGATTTAACATTTTTTTTCTATTTATGCAAGAATGTGTCAACACCAATGCATTTATTTATATAGAAGCTATTTAATAAATATTGGAAAATATGAAGCAATCTTCACAGTAGACAACAAAAAGTGAATTGCGTACTTATAGAAGACACTCTCCTATTCTTTCGTTGAGGTATAAAAATTCAAAGTGATTCGTGATTCTTTGATTTGTATCCCATCGAAATCTTACTTCCACCTTGTGGAATTCTCTGATTCCAAAATAAATTCTCATATCTTTTCTGACTTCAATTTGATGTAAGTCGGAAACATGTTTTATAATTAATGACACAATGGTCTATTAGTCGCTTTCGGACGATATTTTGTAGTTTAAATATTAATTAACATAACTGAATTCAGACAAATCCAATTATCACGTAAATGCATTGATTTTTTGATTTGTATTATGTAACCGCTATTGACTTCTATTTATGCGTCATAAAAAACCAATCCAATTTATTCATAACATTTAAAAATTATATTTTAATCATTCTTCATATAATTTTGGAAGTTTTCGAAGTTCTACAAACCACACTATCATCAATAGGAAGTGGTGTATGCAGGAGGGGCATAGGAAGAGTCCCAATTTCAATATTCAAATATTGACCACGGTTGGTTCGGACAGGTTTTCGGTAGTTGGGGTTAGCTATTGCTTCCATGAGTTTTAATTATCTGAACACTTGGCACAGGAAGAATTTTATTGCTTTGCAAAAATCGGATTTTACCATTGAAAAAGGTTAATATTGTAATGTACTTCAAAAATACGAATATTTTTGTGACAAATTTTCACAGTAACATGGAGGCGCATTCACCCATGGAACCTGTGATAGTTTGAAAATGTAGACAAAACGGTTTGGTACTTTAAAGGCGCAATGAAAAGTTTGAGATAATATAGATTTTTTATTGTAGAAATGATACATTGATTTGGTTTCATTTGCATGTATAGGCACAACAATCATGTAGACTTTCTGACCATTTTCCTACTGCATAAAGCCACTGATCAATTTGATAGATTGGACAGTTTTTATTTGTAATAAACAATTAAATTTATTTAGAATGATTGCTAAAATGTATATTGAAGTAGAGACAAGTGATGTCGGGATGCAATATTTCGCACAGGAACCACTCCCTTTAACGATTATTTTCTTTGGCAGTACAAACGCTAACTTATTTTTGCACTAAAGCAGTTTTGCTTTATGTAATTGGTTTGATTTTGATTACAAATATGCACATTTAATAGGTTATAATGCATAAAATATGGTCATTTTCAAAGGCATAATTTTTCCCAACCTGCTTTATTTTTGGCTAACTCATTTTACAGCGTCCGGCACATGGCTTGCTCATTCGCTATAACAATTGAAAAAAAAGAAAGAGTAGTACACCTAAAGTATAATGTCTTTCTGGAGAATGAGATTTGCACTTAGCCATACATTTCCCTGCATCTGACTGCGTTGCCGCTGCACAGTAATTTCCTGTATAACGCGAATTAAAAGGATTTCATTGATTTGCTTTAAATATTCTCAACCTTCGGAAGAGAAGATTGCCAGTACGTCTACGGAATAAAATTAGCATTTAAAATTCATACAATATTAGCAGCTTTCAATAGCATCGAATATTACGTAATGCAATATTAGGTTATAGTCACATCCCTTGCACGAGCAATCATTAATTGCTTTAATTTTGAAAATTTGGGTTTTTATATAATGGATATATTCATAAAAGCCACAATATAAAAGGTGTTTCTTTGACAAATTCTAAAATTTCCACAATTAATGAAATGCGTACATAACATGAACTGAAAGTAAAAATTATGATATTATAACTTTTTGTATTATAAAATTTACAAACGATAAGTAAACAAACAGAAACTAAAAAATAGCTTTAGGAT
>CABFPE010000043.1:155076-166764 GCA_900660155.1 Hofstenia miamia
AACATGAACTGAAAGTAAAAATTATGATATTATAACTTTTTGTATTATAAAATTTACAACCGATAAGTAAACAAACAGAAACTAAAAAATAGCTTTAGGATAACCAACGGGTATTTAATTTCATATTTCTCAACACAGATTAATTCTCTTTTATTACTTTGATTCAACTATGCAAAAATTGCAACATGATTTGGATACTTGTTTTTTTGAGATGTAGAAAAAATTTGTTAAAGAAGTTTACGGTGCATTTTGCACCAAACATCAATTCGTCAATTTTTTTAATCAAAGTTATTAAGCACTGACAGATTGGATTAAGAGGTCAATCAATGTCATTAAGCCAATAAGCACTCTTGCATGATGCATTGATGTGTCCAATTCAAATACCCCGAGGACAATTAGTAGTTGTTTTACTCAGGTAGTCAGTGTATCACGTCTGAATGTTGTGTTTTGAATCAGGAACTTCTCAAAGTATATTATTTTGCAATTGCCTGATTAAAAGGGCGAAAGTTTGATTCACACACCTGAAATTGACTTTTTCTGCTTATTCAAATTTTTTAATTCTATTTCGAACTCTCCTTAAAGATCATGGTATGTCAAATTACACATATAGGAGTAGGAGCAAGTCTATGTATATAGTCACAAGAAAAAGTGTTATTGTACGGAAAATACCTCCGGTTAAATAGACAGATACATATAAATGCATTATCTGAAATATTACAGGAAAATGTACATGGGGTGTGCGTTAAACATTTTTACAACAGAATGAAATGATGTAAACTCTAACAAACCAAAAGATCAAATTGCTATTCCATTCATCTGGAAGCAATAGAAAAACATTATTTCGGGGGAGTTTGACGATATGTGCGAAAGCACATCAAGTTTATTAATTTTTCAACGAATTTTACCGGCCTGAACATTTTGTCATTAAAGATGTAATTACCAAGCTTGTGTGATAAGGGGGATCCCTCTCACCATCCCACCCAACCTCACAACGCTGCTAAGAAATGAGAAAATGTATAAGTATAAACATTCCGGATGTAGAAGTTTACATTCGTTTTACAACAATTGACTTGTTTTTATGGCTACAATTTTCTGTGAGACATTGAAGAACGTCTCGAATGATTTTGGGTTGCGAAGTCAAATATTTTTGTCCGCAACAAGTCTGGCAACTTCTGATGATCTTTTGTTAGCCTCGAATACCATTTTTCAGTTAGTTTAAGCATTCGCTATAATGACTTATCTGCTCTGTAATCTTTTGGAACTATTCTTCCATTGATTTCGTGTTTTTCGAAACAGATTTTTGTTTAATTATTGGGCATGGGAACAAATTAAAAAATGTGTACAGTTAACAAAGTACGCCATATATGTGCTATTTCAGAAAAGCGAGTAAAGACTGTTCGCATACCACGTTGGCTGTCATCATCGTATTTGTAATGGTTTGTTTACTTTGTGCATACCAGATTATCCATTTCATAATCAAGAAATGTTAATAATTAAATTTTATTCAATTTCATCAAAAACATACGACGCGTTAAAAATTAAAAACAAGCCCTATTTCAGACGACAGGAATTATATGAAATTCGCTAAAGCGTTATAGATTCTGCTGCATAAATAGTATTAATTAAAATACAGAGTAAAGAATCATAAAATGACGAATTAGATTTGTCAGTAAGACAGAAGATACATGTAACTCCTGAATTCCTTAAATTTGTTCCTCATTCATTGCCTGCTTCTGAAAGCTCCAATGCATTTATTATTTATGAGCAATAGATGTAAACTAATGAAGCATTGCGTAGCATTTTGAAATGCTTTATTTATAAGGGTTATCTCTTTCATGTGCTATATACACTCGTTCTAGTCACTCTAGAAAAGCATTCTTAGTTGAATAATCGATGTTAGCATAACAGTGAATTGAGACTTCAAAACATTTTCAGGTTATATAGAAACATTAGTACATTATTGTAATTCGCAATATATTTAAAACTAGTTTTTTTACGAAAAAATGAACTAATAATTGTAAATGGAAATTTTCTGTAGTTTCTCGAGATTTTGCTTGACCATCATGTTCACCTTGACTCATTTTGCAGAAATATAAAATATCTGTGGAAAATCAATGAAATTTTAGCTCGATGACAAAAAATGATGTTGTTCACCTCAACTAATTTCTAAATTATTTATATATATATATATATATATATATACATATATAGTGAAAATTTGGTCATTTATACATCGACTTTAATATTCGTATTCAAATTTCAAAAATTTTAGCAGTATACATCTGCCGTTTATACATATATACATATATATATACATAAACTTACATCTTATTTAAGAAAGTGTCATTCCATTACAATAGAAAAATGGCTCTAAATCACAAATTCTAATGGATTTTACAAAATAATTGATTCCATAATTAATTATTCAGTTCAAGTTATTTAAGTATTAATATCTCATTTTTAGAAATGAGTGTGCCTGATTTTGATGAAAGTGACAAAATGGAGCGGTTCCCTGATGTCAATTATCAGCAACCCCCTCCATTGCACCCATGGAAAATGTCAATATTCTCCTGTTTTGACAACATTCCTAACTGCCTAATGACTGCATTTTGTCCATGTGCAGTAGAGTTTATTATGGCCAAGAAAATAGGTTTAGTGCGTTTTGGAATTGCGCTGTGTTCTCTGACTCTGTTACTTACGCTATGCAATTTGGCCACTTTTTACGATTCAATTGAAGTAAGTATTGAAACTATATATATATATATATATATATATATATATATATATATATATATATATATATATATATATATATATATATATATATATATATATTCATTAATAAACTCCTTTGTTTTCATTTGAATTAATCCATATACAGTACTCAGTAGAGAGTGGCTGGAGCCAGGTGTCGGTATAAATTTCAAAAAATCTGTGTGACTGTACACTACATTGCACACAAATCAACCTAAATCAGTGGATGCTATAGAATTTACTTTTAATGTGTTTAGAAATAAAATTTACATTTTTTTACATTTTTGATTTTTTACTTTTGACACGACTTTTATTACTCCTCTAAAACTCAAAATAAGTTTTCACATTCTGTTTGTAGTTTATTATTATAAATTTATATGATTTTTTAAATTAGTCTAGCAAACTGAAAGATTTTTGTCAAGAATAATATAAATAGGACCATGGAGTTCTGTAATATAGCAGAACTCTATGATAGGACTAAGATAGGCACGGTTGGCGCTAGTTTAAATTTGGTCGGATCGTATTAATGATGGGACCAAGGTTTCTTTGGCTGAACTTCGGCCGAAAATTTTTCCCCATATTCTATTTCAATATTCAAAATACAAAGATAGTTTGCCTATGTAATAGTATAGTTTGAAATATTAAGTAATCAGTTGTACAAAAAGCAACCGTTATGAAACTATAAATAACCTAAGTTTGGGTTATATAAATTTCGTGTCCATAATGTACTCATTACCTGCCGAATTATTCAAGAGCCAAAATTGATTTAGGAATCTCGTTATTGAAAGTCGAATTCAAATTTAGAATTCTAGAATGTTATCATTTACTTTTTTTCATAAAACTATATTGTGCAATGCAAAAACAGCAATCCAATTTAACTCATCAATAAATCTAACATAATTTGTAGTTGACAAGCTATACGACCATAATTTAAAATGCTTTGTAGTAATTTATGTATATATATATGTACGAAAGTGGGCTTGCCAATCGAACACGGCTAAACTGTTTCTCTATTTACAATTACTTTGGTGTCGTATATGCAATTTAATTAAACATGTGTACAAATAATAAGTAAACACGAAAACAAGTGAGCTGACCGATACTAGTAACCAGTACCTGATGCCACAATATGTATATATATATATATATATATATTTATATATATATATGTGTGTGTCTCTGTGTGTGTGTGTGTGTGTATAGAGGTCTAGAGCCAATGGCAGCAACAACTAACCTCAACTATTTTGTTTTTTTGTAAATAAACTACCCTTGAACAAAGTCAAAATTTGTCGAGTGGTGTGCTAAAATTTTTGATATTACTATTTTTTATAGAAACCATTCCAAGTTGCAAAAAATGCCTGGGTAATTTAAGGTCAATTTGAAGAAGTAAAAATCATATTTAATGTTTCAATATTTTATGAAATTCACATTGGGAAAGTATTCATGTCATGACCAAAACAATGTAAGTTTGTGCAGCTGATGAGTATGTATCTTAACCAAAAATGTAGCATGAGTTTCGCAATCTTTTATTAGGTTTTTTAGAATTCTAGTGAAACAATATTAATAAAGCAAGCTCCAATTCCAAGTGAGGAGCTAAAGGACATGCAAGTCAATGCAACCGTCTATTACGATGTGATTCTCACGGAATATCAGCAACGGTCAGACAACACGGTCATGTTCGTGACGTTAAGCCTGGTTGGTCTAGTTTTGTTCGGAATTCGCACTTTTGCTCACTTTATGTTCAGAAGAAAGATTCGCTCGATCCTGAACATTGAGGGTGACATCCTCACGGATATCGTCAGTGTATTGTGTTGTCTTCGCTGTGCTATATGTCAAGAGAAAGGCGAAATAGATTCGGTCATCAAAGGTGGGCAGGCCTATTACAATTTAGCGTAGAATATGTCTCTTCGCGTTTTTTAATTCAATTTTATATTCTCATTGTCAAATTGTTAGGTTGTTAGTTTTCATGTTTATATAACTGAATTGTGCAATAAATTCAACTCTTGAGGTTTACTTTTGCCCAAAGCCATTAATCAAATAAATTCCTATAAATTGCAAATGGTTGAATAAACTCATTATGTACTAAGTCAATTCCTTCAGTTTTATGTATTGAGAATCTGTAATTGCAGTGAATTATGAGTTAGAATTTTGCACTGTTTCATGCAGCAAGCATTTAATTCGAACTTCTAAAAAATGAACTAATTTTACATAATAGAAATTATTACAATATAAATTTAGTGAAGATAACACTGTTAGCAGTATAATTGCAAGCCTCACAATATTAAGAACTTACTTAACATATCTATATATTAGTTAATTACTGCTACAAATATACCTAAATGTATCATTGTATAACCTCTATATATATACATGTCATAGTAAATTGTGTAATTAGGAATTTCGTGAAATCCATAAAATTCTGTGAATTTGTGAAATTGGTATTTCACTTACCTATCTTCGTATTCATTATTTATATCTCCTACTAAATTTTTTAAAGCATTTTGTAGGGTAGTTTCCCTTTATACAACACTAACGTTGAGGTGTTTCTTCGGAGCCCTTAAACTCATTTAACGTTGTTTTTCTATTACTTTCTTCAGAATATTTAAATTGTATAAAAATATATCATGTGTATAGCAGCTGGTAAAATGTCGCTGCCCAAAAAATATAAATTTACAAACAAGGCCGAATTAGGATCCCTAACTAATTCGTCTAAATCAAAATGAAAAATTCCGACATTCACTATGTAATTGCATCTGTTTATTTACAAATATTCATTGAAATGATACTGTAATTTTACGAATGCTTGGAAATTGAATCAAATACTGATATTGTTAAAAGCTACTTGTGCTGTCATTCATCTAAAAACCAAAGGATTTGAAAAATAGACCATTCACATTAGTAATAATAAAATTTATAAGCCGTCTATCAATAATATTATACACGAAAGTGACCAATTTGAATAATCAAAGAGATACTATTTTGATCGGGCAGGCGGATTATTTAAACATATCTTATAATTATGTGTAATATCTATTATTTACATATAACTTTGCAATACACACTAACGCATTTCCGGAAGTACTAAAAAGTTCAGATGTTACTCCAATATTTAAAAAAGGAGACCCAACAAACCCAAGTAACTATAGACCAATAGCAGTGAATAGTCCATTTGCTAAACTGTTTGAAACTATTCTTTCTAGACAAATTAAGGAATACCTAAAAACTAATGACATAATAATGGAAAATCAGTTTGGGTTTCGGGATAAAATTGGAACAACTGAGGCATTACTATACATTACGGAAAATATTAGATGTGAGCTAAACAGAAGCATATCAAGTGCAATTGCAATGCTAGATCTTAGCAAAGCATTCGATAGTCTAGATTATAACATACTTGATATCAAGTTGAAAAGATACGGATTTGATTCGAATTCTAGAACGTTTATAAGAAGCTTTCTCACAAATAGAATACAAAGAGTATGTGTAAACGGAACATTTTCCGAATATATAAGGACAGAACAAGGCGTCCCACAAGGTTCTGTTATGGGCCCGATCATTAACTTATATATAAATGACATAATTTTACACAGATAAAAATTGCAAATTGATAGAGTTCGCAGATGATACATGCCTAGCATGTGCAAATGAAAGTCCCATCCTTGCCACAGTGTCTGCAGAATAATATCAGAAATGTTCAACTGTTTTTTTCAAGAAATAAGTTGACGCTTAACACTGAAAAACAGTTTATAGTCTTCTCTCCAAACAATATGAAATGTGTATCCAAAGATATAAAGTTCGAAATTCCAGGTGCTGCCAATCCTATAGTACAGAGTAGCACAGTTACATATTTGGGTGTATAAATTGACAGGGAGCTGAAATTCAAAGATTTCATTAACAAGAAGATTAAAAGAATAGCAACAGGAATCCAATACATAAGAACCATTAAACCTTTCACAAAAATCAAGAATTTGATATATGCGTTCATCATGACCTTGCAGCAGAAACAACGCTTTAATAAAGTATTTAACTGGTCAATATCTGAAATGTTTAGCGTAAATAGACAACATACCGATTGTATATTCCAACATCATGCAATATTAGCTCCAATGTANATTGTACATATATTATTGTTTTTTAAGTGTTGTGTATTTGTGTTTTTTATAGTTTTTATTTGAATTAGATGTAGCTTAGTTTGTAGTTGTACAATATTATATAGTTTTTGCATTATTGTAAATATTATTATGTGCAATATGTACAATTGCTAAACAAATAGAAAGCTAGTGGTTGTTTTGTATTAAGAAATATTTGTCTAAAAATTTTAAAAATTTGTTTGTTTCCAAATCAGCTGCAACAAGAATAATATTCAACACACTGACAAGTTTTGAAAAGAGGCTGTACAACATCTCACTTATGAATATTAAAATAAACTTTACTTCGTTGATGTCGTGTCTGTTACAGAGTTAGGGCATTATCACGCTTTGCAAATAAACAAGGCTAATAACATCAGGTGTCATCATCTGATTAATAACGAAGTATCCATGTATGAAAAAGACAAGTGACAAAACTAGTTCAACTCCAAGTTATTTTTAGAACAGCTCGGATACTACATATGCAGTAAAAGATTGTCATTTAAAAAATTTCTATAGTAACTGGCTGGACAAATAATTTTTTAAGCATCATACCCCATCTGTTGTCGTTTTAATTTCTGTTAGCATGAATTCTATTTTACTATTTTAGGAAATTCAGGTAGGCTACCTTAAGAATGACCATGCACATAGCAATCAAATATGCTATAGCCTAAACCTCAGTAGCGTGGAAACAGTTGTAGGAAACCTCGAAAAAGCAATAGATGTTCACATGTTTCAACCTCATCCCAACACCCCATTCTTTAATTGCCAAAAACTATCAGATTTTCTACATTAAAAGGAAGTGGGGGCACTTTGAAATCTATCTTCGAATGAATATCTGTTTCTTTACCATTTTTTTCGTCCTCATAAGAAATAATACCAAAAAAAAATTAAAATGCTTTTGGTTTAGATTTACATTACTTTAACAACATTTTTGGGAATTTAAGAGCAAAAGAAAGGGAAAGGTAGCATATCTTGTAAACATACACCAATAGATGCAGAATACCTCTTCAATATATTTTTGTGGGAAGTATGGTATTTTTAGTTTTTTTCACACTCTTGCATCCACTAGATCGCGTATGAAGAAAAAATAAAATTTTTTCACGTATCAATTTCATGTGAAAATTTAAAAAAGAAGAAGGTGACAAATCCTAAATCGAAAATGCTATACAAAACCATATTCCCTCTCTCACTTGCCTCTTAACCTTAGTGATTCTAATCAAAATAATGAATTTTATAAAATTCTGCATTGTAGAATTGAATACTAAAGTTCATCAATTTTGAGTTTAAGAAAACAACTATGAAAACGATAGGATTTTATCTAACGCACAAAATATCCTCAACAGTTACAACTCTAAAATTCAGACTATAATTATATAATATGACAACGCACTCTACATAAAATACAATTTTTTAGAAAACTATTTAACTATGGAATCTTTACTTAGAGAAATTTCATAAATCAATTAAGAAATAGTAAAATATAATAGGACAGATTAAAATTTATTCACATAGATAGAACCTAAAGCTCCATAATTCATGCGTGAAATTCTTACCTTGATATGTTCTTTACAATTCATTAGATAATACAATTTATTAGAAATAAATACTTAATGGTTGTAATTTCCCTACTGATATCTTATTCAGTAAAAAATTTATGAGGCAGTCAATTTCTATCACCAGTGACATTCCCCGTTAATGATAAAACAGCAGCATCCTACGCTTTTCTTCGTATGTTCGGGGTAGGTCTACAAATAGAAACATCATTAAATTAAATAAAAGAAAAGTCGTCTAATCTGTGAAAATTTAGGAATGTAATGTAATCCCTAAAATGATTATTTTTTAGATTAATTCTACAAAATAAAAAGTGGTTTAAGTAGAACCCTTTGAACCAGGCTTAAATGTATAAAGCCAAGAGATGAAAATGTTGATGTGCTTTAGTAATATGAAGAGAACTAACTTTAATTTTTATTTGTTAATTAAATAATTCTATATATATCGACTAGTTTTCAAATGTTAGGCAGGGCCCCTAATGTTTCAACAATTCCAAAATTTGATTTAGATGCTTTGATGAGTTCCTTATTTAAGGGAGTAGTGAAAATTAGGAATAAGCGCAATTCGGTCCCCGAGAGTAGACATTAATATTAATTATTTGATTGTATACTAAATCTTAGTTTATCATCAACCGAATCGTTAGAATTACAAATTTTGATAAAAATTCATTCACGTAACATTTCAAACAGACTAAAATAGTGAAAAGTTCTTGTCGGTGAGCTTCATTGATGATACGAAACTAAACAGAACGTTAATATGTTTAGAAAAAATATCAATGTGTACTACTAAATAGGTCTACATGTGAAAACTTGAAGTTAAACTGCCCATATCTTTTATACAGGACCAGCAGTTTCTTTCAAATTTTCGAGAAATTTTCTTCATGCCTATTATAAATTTTAAAATCCTGAGATTGATCACATTTATTGGTGAATGTGCTTCAACTGAATATTGAAAAGCCGAGGCCCTAACGAAAAGCGACGAAGACACTCCTCTATCCAGTTGTGTTTCCAGATTTTGGATATCTTTATTAGATAGTGAATTAAAAGGGTTTAAAAATTTTTCGAGAAACAAAAATTTCCAAATTTCCTAGGCACTTCAATGCTAAGATCAAGTATCTATTAGATATGATTTAATATTAACAAAATCATCAGTTGGAGAAGTGTATCAATTTAATATTGTAGTCGCAATTAATATTTGAGTCAATTATTTACCTAGTCACTACTATGACTTGGTTTATTAAAAGCAAGGACATAATCTTAAGATGCCTGTTTAGTTAGAAAATGCTGGACAAGGTATACCTAGTCATTTCACTTTGAACAATAGGAAACCGATCACTCTTCTCCCAATCTTTACTCTTCTCCGAATGAAGTGGGATTTCTCGATGCAGCCATCCATTATTCATTGCACATGATTGTGGCTCTCTGTATAGATCTTCAGGAGCTAAAATGAATTCTTAGGGAGATCTCACGTTTTATAGTTTTGACTTGAACTCTTAAATATCGTATTTTTTTAAATAATACAAGTGAACAGAATAGCTGAAAGACAAATATAAACATATATTATATATAATTAAAACACATTTTACAACTATAGAATTATTTTTAGCAATAAATCGAACAATACAATATACAAAAAGTCTATGAAAAATTCTATGCTGTGATAACTATTTCATGATTATAGGCATTTTCACATTATTTTTTAGACTATTAAAGAAATTAGGCTCCAATTGAAGATTTGATGAACTCAGACAAGGCAGAACATACATTTATTCTGTGTTGAATTTTTCTTGACAAATGACTATACTGATGCCGACGAGTTAAACTTTTTACTGTCTTTCATTGCAATTCAAAATTATTACTCTACTAACAAGTAGAAAATGATGAAATTTGTGAAAACTAACATGTTAATTTAAGGTTAACTCTGAAATGTTTATATTTAGTTTACAAATATTAAATTTTGATAGGCCTACTGCTTCAGAAAGACATCCTAACAAAAATTCCATTAAAATTATTGTAAGATAAGATAAAATCAAAACAAAAAAGCAATATATTTTTTAATGGTATTAATGAAATTTTGTCTTGCACATCCTTATCATCCTTTGGCGATTACAAAACTACTTCTTAGGCCACGGTTAGACTACCTGATTGGTAGCAAGAAAAGAAACAAAATCACGTCGAAACGTCAAAATAATTGGCGTTTCGACGTGATTTTGTTTCTTTTCTTGCTCCAATCACGTAGTCTAACCGTGGCCTTATCAAGTAAATCTGCAAAATTTGAGTATCAATGTCGCAGAAGACGTACTAACTCACATGTAGATACTTTCAATACAAAGTTAGGAGTTATTCTTTTTCAAATAGTTTTGTCCAAAATGGAGCACTTGAACTAAGTACAATCTAAAACATTCAAATTATATGGAAAGTTGTTAGAAGGAAAACATGATGCAGTTCTAGCATGCCCAAAAATTTGTAGAATTTTGGAAACTTAAAAGCAATGATGCAATATTTCAAAAGGCTAAAGTTATTTTAGGACATCATCAGAAGAAGTGAAAAGCATTGGAATATTTTTCAACTATAAATAAATAAGTACAATTCATTCAAAAAATATCCTGAGCGTATCCACTTAAACTGTAGGCGGCTTAAATTCTTAATCTAAATCTGGAAACCTTCATATACCCTGTATCTCATTCAAACTGTTCGAGGGTTTACAATGCCTAAAGCGACATAAACACTTGAAAATATTGTTAAAATCACATAGCTGCTAAAAATAAAACTAAAGACCTCTAACTTAATACGAAAAGGTTCTTGACTATTCCTAATGTAAAATGTCTACTAGAAGAAACGCTACAAACAAAAATTTTTAATGAAACTCAGACTAATTTTGTATTGCGATCGTACAATGCAATATGCATTCAATAACACTAATCAGTATCTCCATTAGAACTGTAGACATGTAACATAAAGCAACTGGCATAACGTAAATGTTTGCGCGAGGACTGCAGACGAATTGAGGAAAGTTTGCTCAAACACTGTATAATAATAATAATAATAATAATCAAAGCAAATTTATTGCAGTAAATAAATGACAGTAAAAAAAGCTACAAACTACAAATACATGTATTTACAAAATAATAATAAAATATATATAGAATAAATGTGTGTGTGTCTATGTGTGTGGTGAGCTCAGTGTAAAAAACCACAAAATGTATTTGGCTTTTTTCTAAAGCTTTTAAGGAGATTTTTGTTTTTGGTTTTTG
>CABFPE010000043.1:172738-194042 GCA_900660155.1 Hofstenia miamia
TTAATTTTAGAAAGAATGTGTAGAGTGCAGGTTAATGATTTGGAAATAATGATAACGAAATTTTATTATATATTTTATTTTATATAACTTTAGATTTTATAGGAATAATGCATTTTCCTTTGAAAATGAAGAGGGTTGAGGCAAGCGAGAGGAGGAAATAAAAAGCCCTTCAGATTTTGGTAAATTAAAAGGTAGATTATTTGATTGTGACCAATCTGAAGCAAATTCACAAAAAGATGGAGGACAATTGAGAGAAGTAGAGAAAATTCTAGTATCATCAGCGTATAGTATACAAATGAAGAGATTGAGAAGTTACAAAACAATTTATAAAGATGAGGAAAAGTAAATGGCCTAAAAGAGATCTTTGTGGAACTCTGGAAGTTAGAGGCAGCTCTGATGAAAAAACTGAATTGATACGAACAAATTGAGTTCGGCAAGAGAGATAACTAGCAATAAAAAAGAAGAGTCAAATCCAAAATCAGATAATTTAGATAATGTAGAGTAAGAGACCTTATCAAATGCTTTTTTAAAATCGAGATAGATAGTATAATGGGGTAGACTTCGATCATAGTGATAATATGTTGAATCAAGAAATTTGACTAAAAATAAAGAGTTGACTTACAATGAAGGAATCCAAATTGATGCGCAGAAATTAGAGGATGAATGACAGTATAAAAAGCTCTGAAAACTATTCTTTCGAATATTAGTGAAAAATGTGAGAGATAGGATATAGGTCTATAAGAAGAGCAATGTCACGTAGACAGATTCTTACCTGATTTGTAGATTGGTACATGTAAAGCTTTTTTGCATTCTGAGGGAAAATTTGAAGTAATTATGATAGAACGGAATAAGCAGAATAGAGCATCAGCAATTGAGGAAAAAATATTTTTCAGCAGAATAGGAGGGAAACCATCAATAGGAGTTGAATGAGATATAATGGAAGATACAAGTTTGTAAATAGAATAAGGTGTAAACGATGAAAGGATTATTTCAGTTAGATTAAAAGAAAATGTATCATTATTACTAGAAATATCATAGTGAGAGGCAGGTGAGAATACGAATACAGAAATAAAATATTCATTAAAAAGGTTAGCAGTGGATGTAGGTGTAGAAGCTAGGTTTTCATTAAATTCTAAGGTTGATGGGAGTTTGTTAGAGTTAGATAAACTTTTAATGAGAGCATGTGCGGAGTTAATAGATTTATCGCTGAGGCTCCTTAGAAAGCAAATCTTGTCTAGTTCAATAGAATTAGAAAGGGCTAAATGTGCATCAGATATTTTCGCGAAAATAAATTATTGGCCAGTGGGATGAATACTTAGACTTCTTAGAAACCTAAGTTTATTAGCAAGATTAACAGAATGAGAAAAATAAAAGAATGGAAGAGATTGTCTTCTTTTGCGCTTACGTGGAATAAACACCAGATGGGCATGTGAAATTTCGAAATGAAGATTAGAGATAAAGTCATCAGGTTGATAAGTTTCTAAAGGATCAATTATAAGTGAACGTCGAAGATATGTATTTAATGAAATATAATTGGCGTTAGAATAGGAATAAGTAAAAATTAAAGGCATATAAAAACGCGAATTAAGAGGTGTAGCGGCAGTAAAAAAGAAATGATCAGAAGAGAAGGGCGCGGAGTTCATTATATTTATGGAAATGTTAGATACATTAAAAAAAATAAGTCAAGCACATTGCCAGATTCATGAGTTGGAAAGGAAACAAATTAAGAGAAATTATTATCATAAAAATAGTTCATATTGATCAGTTGAGAAAGAAGCAGACCAGTCAGCATGGGGTAAGTTGAAATCACCAGCAATAAAAATATTAGGTTCAAGAAAGCCATTCAAAGAGTTAAATTTTTTATAGTTATTTAAAATTTCTAAAATCATTGAGAAAAGAGAAGACAGTTTGATGCGGTATTGACTAGTTGAGGGCATTATATAGACAGATTACTAAGAAGCTAAAAGAAGAAGAATAAAATGTAACAGTTAAACAAAAGTTAGAGAAAATGTGAGATGAAACAAAGTCAAGAGTACTTAATGAATTGACAGAATATTACGTACCTCCGTGTCAGTTGATAGATTTATCTGTGCGTGCAACTACAGTAAAAGAAGAAGAGGGAAAAATAGACGAGTCAGGAATAGAATCATCCAGCCAGGTTTCAGTTAGACAAATTAGTGTAGGTGAAATAACGATGGCAGAGAGAAATTGAGAAAAATCCATTCGGCAGGTGAGACTTTGTAAGCTGTGGCAGTTACCACAGAGTAATAGATGAGGAATCTAGTCAATTTGAGATTGTTTTATTTGAAGAAATAAGAATGGAAGGTTTGGATAAATCGACAGGAGAATTGTTGTAATAGAGAGATAGAGATCGAATTTTTATATGGGAAGGATTAACTTCAGCTTTGAGAACCTCACGACGAACACGGAGCATGTTGGACTCAAGTTCTAGATCAGAAGGAGATAAATAACGAGATAAGAAGACAGGAGGAGATTTCAAGAAAACACTAATTATTTTTCTAGTCCCATTCAGAACTTAACTGAACTATAATAGTTCNTAACAGTTAAACAAAAGTTAGAGAAAATGTGAGATGAAACAAAGTCAAGAGTACTTAATGAATTGACAGAGTATTACGTACATCCGTGTCAGTTAATAGATTTATCTGTGCGTGCAACTACAGTAAAAGAAGAAGAGGGAAAAATAGACGAGTCAGGAATAGAATCATCCAGCCAGGTTTCAGTTAGACAAATTAGTGTAGGTGAAATAACGATNCTTTACGTACGCATAATCGATTTTCAAAAGGAGTTTGGATCATAGTTAGTAGAGGCATTGTATTGGGGGGGGCATCGATTTAGAAATTTTATCCAATCTATTGGAAATTTTTTCTATGGACGCATCAATACTAGGTCTTTTACGAGCCTCTTCAAGAGCCTGTTCAGCTTCAACTGCATTCAATTTTATTAAATCATTGAAATTCATTGTATTAGAAGCAGAAATGTTTTACAACCGTCCCAAGTACTGTGTTAAAATAGAAATTTTCTTCGTCTAGCATCTAGGGAGAATATGTTTCACCAAAATGCCTTAAAAAAGTTGCTATATTCAAAAATTGTAAAATTCTGCAAATTAAATATTAAATATACCTTCACGTTGAGCACATTTCCCGCATGTTTTCTATAAGCCTCAAAGGAAGTTTGCTGAGACTATGAGTTAATGTTTTTATCTTATCAATAGAAAATCCAAACAATGAAGGCGAATGCAATAAATGCTAGTGCTGGTTAAGATCCGGTTAATCCGGCCAGGTTAAACCTTTTTAAATCGGTCTGGGGCGGTTAAAGTGGTTAATCTGCAGGAGCCCATAATAAGGTTAACATACTTTTTAAATCTATAATTTCGTAGATTTTCATTTGTGAATTAGATAATGTTTTCAACGTTTTGATATACTTGTTATAAATATATAAACATCTAATTAAAACCAGTTGAGTTAAGAAGAAATCGGCCCACTAATAAATACTAGAACTCAAACAATAAATCTCTTTATTGAATGTGGATAATTGTTTCTAAAATCGTTCTTACTAGTATTCAAAATGATTATCAATAATATAAATTTCAAAGAAATATAGTAACGTTATTTCTATTACAAGCTTATGTACTTTAAAATTAACAGAATATTTTTTAGATGTACTGGGCTTTTCTAAGAAAAATGTATGTATTTCATTTGTGATTGTTTTCCCAAAAATAGAGATTTGCCTCCAAGTGACCTGGCAAGGATCCATTCAGGCACACATGAAGGGGAACAGACAGATTTTCTCCAGAAAGCAAAATATTTGTTGCTCGTCTCATTATATGAACTTATACATTCCGTCTACCTTCACTAACCACATAGCTGCAGATTGCTATTCCCTCCTCTCATTTTTTCTGAACGATACCACCATAGTTTCAGCCTTTGTATACAATAATAGCACTTTGCTAATAGACATAAAATATCTAAGATTATCCTCATACCGAAGTTAAAACACCTAGTCTTGCTGGTAATCTTCATTTTATCTCATTAACGCCTATTACTGCGAGAGCTTTGAAAAGCCTATATATGGATTCTTTCGAATCAAATCGGGGTTCCGATGGAGAATGTCTACAGTTTAGTTAATCAAATAAAATAAAAGTTTAATGACGGCAGAGCAATCAACACTTCAGTTTCCATTCAGTAAAGTCTTTGACCAAGTACATTACCACTTGAGTGTGGCTTATCTCTACATTACTTTATGAATTGACGATTTCCTTAACAACGCAGTATGTCTATAGGATTTGAGAGAATTCAGATAATCTCTACACTAATTGCGGGGTACCACAAGGGTCAATACTGGTTAACCTAGTTTTTGACTTACTGCAACTTAATGAACTGCGAGTGAGAGTACTGCAGAATTGTAAGAAGAACAGTGAAGATACACTTAACAACACGCCATTCAAAACACAGGTAAAGATGTAGATGAGAACACTACCATTCTGTTTAGAGCCACAATTTTTTTGGGAAAGCATAGAGTAGGCTGAGAAATGCAATATTGTTTTGTGTAGAAGTGAAGAGTCAAACCAAATTTCAGATGCAAAGACAAATTAGGGTCAAAGGAAGTCAAAGTAATTAAGATGTTGTCAGATGGATCAAAGACTTAACCACAACAGGGGTTTGGAAAGAAAGTAGAGAGTAAAGAGGTGGAGTAAGGATATGGACGAAGCAGGCAACAAGTGACTGAAGAGGAAGTGTGTTATCTATGGGTTTAGATTTGTAGAAGAGCTTAGTATTTCTAAAGAAAACTTTTTTAAAAGTTCCTTAAGAGAGGCATTCATGTGGAAATTTTACATAAAATGATAGTTAAGATTCAGAGCATGCAGATTTGAATTTGATTATGATGAATTTTGGACATAACATTTGCACAAAACTCTCCCTGACAACATAGATCACTTACCTATGGAGCATCCAACTAAGGATAGGCAATCAGAGACGGCTAATTCTCTGCAAAATTTCAATTTTATAGAGTACTCANATCACTTCATCAGTTCATCATTGTGTCTTGATCCTCTTTATGTTTACTCTTCTATCGATTTGCTTCAGTCCATTTACTCGCTTATTTCCATGGATGCTCTCTTTTTATTCCTCGCAAAAGAAGGCGCCGACAAAATCTACCTTTCTTCTACTCTTCCCATTCCTTCAGCGCTTTTCTGTTCACCCTGCCGCCAAAACATACTTACAGAATCGTTTGACTCACATNATGGACGAAGCAGGCAACAAGTGACTGAAGAGGAAGTGTGTTATCTATGGGTTTAGATTTGTAGAAGAGCTTAGTATTTCTAAAGAAAACTTTTTTAAAAGTTCCTTAAGAGAGGCATTCATGTGGAAATTTTACATAAAATGATAGTTAAGATTCAGAGCATGCAGATTTGAATTTGATTATGATTAATTTTGGACATAACATTTGCACAAAACTCTCCCTGACAACATAGATCACTTACCTATGGAGCATCCAACTAAGGATAGGCAATCAGAGACGGCTAATTCTCTGCAAAATTTCAATTTTATAGAGTACTCAGATCCCCGTATTCCAAAACGGACAATTGATTAGTAGTGATTGAAATCAGAACAAACATTGACTGGGGTTGCCTTAGCAGGTGGCGGAGGCCTTTCAATTAAGAATGCACTTAAATTATGAAGATGCAGTTTACTTGAAGGATTTGATGGCAGTGGTAAACATTTCATGAGATGGTTTAAGCAAATCTTGTTGAGAGGGAGCTCAAGACGAGACGCAAAGAGTTGTCAGAAACCATCAGGAATAGCTTTGCGCTATCAGGAACTAAAATTTCTTTAAATGCATAAAAACTCAAACTTTTTTTTTTGACAAGATTGGCAAGAGACTATCATTTTCAGTCCATGTCAACTTATGAAAAAATCTCTAGTACTCACGAAAAACTAACGAATTTTTCTTTACAGAGTTCTATGGAAATTCTATTCCATCTGAATATACTTCTGTATCTGATGTGTTTCAGATCAATTTAAGCTGTGTTGAAGTTGTATCATTTACACAATTTTATAGAAAAATTTAATATCTACTAATATCAAAATCTAATAGCCGCAGAGCATTGAAAATTCAATAATTATCAATGGCATCAAAAATTGCTACTAATTTTAAAACACCATCAATGCGATGCGATGAAACAAATATACGAATGTAGAAATTTACGAACTAATAAACCGTAAAGTAAAAAAATAGTAATTGGTTATTGCTGAATATTATAGCAATGAAGAGCTATTGATATAAGCAAAAATTACTTACAATATGGTATTCTTTTATGCTTTGTTCGTAATGTGCTGAATTCATTATACGAATTACCATGTACATTTACTGTAGGTTTATAAATTTCTTTACCACTTGTAATTCTAATATCCTTTGGCAAGTTAGAATCGCTAAGGACGTGTTGTTCATTAGATTCTTCTTCGTTAGGCAAAGGTCTGCATCTCTCTTTAATAGTATCTTGAAATCCCAATTGCGTTAGATTGAAAAAAGCCATCGCTAATTATCACTATGACAACAACGAAAATTCTTTGATTCGTTTATTCGTATAGTTTGCCGCACCTTCCAAAATTTTAAAGTAATGTCTGGCGATCAAGAAAGTGGAGCCCCAATTGGTTCATTAGCCTTTGATGAGTATGGAAGACCTTTTATTATTATTAAAGACCAAGAAAAGCAATCTAGATTAACTGGTTTAGAAGCATTAAAGGTATACATAAGAAATTAATTCTAAAAAATTTGTAATGTAGTAATATTTACCTAAAATCTACAAAATCGTGGAATTTCTAGAACTATGCAAATGACTCTTTAATCAACAACGTATATTAAGTTTTGTATGCTAATGACAAGAAGCAAAGTACACCTTGTTAAATATGAACTTAGTTAAATTGTGTGGGAATATTTGCTATATTATTAAATGTAATGGTATTACTCATGTTATGTTTTTTACATTTTGCAGATAACAAAATACTTGTCCATTTTACGTAGTCTACTTTTTGATAATTTAATCAAGATCTATTAATTTAGTTAATAAAACTGTTGTCTGCTCGGCAGAATAAGGATTTTTTAGATTACCTTTTTAGAAATTGTAAGCCCTTCCTCAATTTGCTTCAGCAAAAAACGTGTTGTATTTGTGTGCTAATCATTAATGATTTATGCTGTGTACGCTTTTAGAATATACAATCTTGAGAATAATAAATTTGCGCTTTGTAATTTGCTGCTTAGGGAAGACCTCGGTAATGAATTTTTATATACTTGATTTCACTTTTGGTGCATTAGTTTGTGTCCTGCAAAAATTTTGAATTTAATCAAATGCGCTAGTGTTTTTGCCAATTATATTTATAATATTGGTGCGTTTTTCTACAACTGCATTAAACCAACTATTTCCTAACAAAATAAGCATGAGTATTATGTGATAGTCATAGTAGGATTTACTCGGCTTTTAGGAATATCTCGTATATGATTAATCCCATATTTATGATAACGTTTATTTCCCGTTTTTAGTCACATATACTTGCTGCCAAAACTGTTGCGAATACTTTGCGAACATCTCTTGGTCCTAAAGGTATATTTTATATTTTAGGGAATGTTATATTATTTTATAGGCTTGGATAAACTGATGGTTAGTCCCGACGGTGACGTTACGGTGACTAATGACGGTGCAACCATCTTAGACAAAATGGATGTATCTCATCAAGTAGCAAAGTTGCTTGTTGAACTGTCTAAATCTCAGGATGATGAAATTGGCGATGGAACTACTGGTGTTGTTGGTATGCCTTTCAATATTGTAAAATTGTATTATATCTTTTTAGTTTTGGCGGGGGCTTTATTAGAGCACGCTGAACAATTATTAGACAGAGGAATTCATCCCATTCGAATCGCAGATGGCTATGAACATGCTGCACAAATTGCTTGTTCACAGTTAGATGCAATTGCAGATACTTATCCCGTGACAACTGAGAACACTGAACCACTTGTAGAGGTTGCCATGACTACTTTAGGCTCTAAAATGTACGCAAACTAATTTTGAATTATAATATTAATGTATAACATTATTCGTCAGTTTAATATATATTATTACATCTTGGCCGTTCCTACCTTGAATTTACCGGCGTTCTCAAATTCTTCGATCCTGCATACTAGTCTCAATGTTCCTCCAATGTTTTGTTTCATTTCCCTTGCATCCTTAAAGCAACTTGTGCTCATTATTTCTATCCAATAACCCACATGCTAATTTCATTAGCTCAAATTTAAAGTCAAACTTTGGTCTAACCCTCGAATCTTTAAATATCAACTCCTCACGTTGCTTTATCTCAATTTTGGTCTTCCATTTATTTGCGATTTCTTCCCAATCTCTACCCATTCTTTGATTTGTATATATATACACCACTTCTTGTTGGTATAATATATTATAATCATATTAGTATTATTTTTTTTATTGTACTCATTTTGTCCGTTCTTGCAGGTTTGTAATTATTCGGCCCGCTTTGTACGATTTCCAGGAATAATTTGATCTGCTTGCTCAAATCTTCGTTTGAATGTAAATTATATAAAATGTTCGCAATGTCTAAGCAATCTCTTTATTGTGGCTGTTGTTTTTAATCAATTTACATTTTTTATATTTTCACGTTTGTATCATTTTTACACAGTTAAATTCTTTAAAATGATGTAGCTAAATTTTCACATTTTAGAAAAATTAGTACTATAGTAGACCAGCGTGACATATTTGGCTCAGGGTCTAATCAGATTGAAAATTACAAAAAAATTGAAACAAAATGTATCCATGTAATAACTATTTAGCATTTATACGAATACCATTATAAAAAATAAATTTTATACATTAATGTATATTTGGTCCAGTTAAGGTTAAAGGAAAATTCTATTTTGTAATGCATCTTATAGAAATTAATTGAATCACCTGAAGCTTTGATATATGTAAGATTTCGGTCTGCTTATTAACATACTTGAATTTCGATCTCATTATTTAAATAATAATGGAGATAAAGTGGGGTAAGTGCTCTGTGCATCAAATTAGAATTTGCCATAGTACAGAGCGGACCCGATTTTATTTCTTTTTTTCAAATAACCAATATGTCAATAATGAAAATGTAAAACCTTTCTATAAAAATGGGGATCCCCTTATTGCTAAAAATTATAGGCAATCTTAGTAACGCACCCTTTTAGTAAACTATTCGAAACATTGCACATTCAAATCAACCAAAACCTTGCATCTGAGAATATCTTATCATTTAAAGAATGTGGTTTTCGTGCTAAGCATAGTACAAAGTGATTCAATTATTTCAAATACTGAAAAAATATTTTCAATATAGTTTCCGCGTTAAGTATAAAAAAATTGATGCAATTTTTACAGTTACTCAAAGTAGAGGACTAGGGTCAGTTTATTTGCAATATGGGTAAATGACGTTTAGGTGCTGATTCCAAAATTTCTTAATTTCTCTTAAAAATGATACAAAAATGGCTTCTAACGTTAGAAGCAATGCCACCTCAGAAATTTTGTTTATCGCAATTACATTCGTGTTCATTTATATTTATTAATTTAAATATGAAATCTGTTATTTATAATAAAAACACTTTTAATTGGTCACTGAAAACTTTAAATTTTGTACGTTAGCATGATCATGTTAGTGAATACAAACGAAAATATAATATATTGTCCCCACTATATCAAATACAATCCCATGCAGCTTCAATTTTATTTAAGGATATGGGCGTGAATTAATATATCTTTTCTTACTAATTCCTTAAAAGTAAATCCATGATCACATAAATTTATTTGCAGAGTTTTCCTATCCTAGTCTCTAATATTTGGAAAAATTTAGAAAATGATTAAAAAGTGCACTTTTAGACCGACAAAGCACAATCGGGGACACAACCATTTACTGTTTTTTACACTGAGCTCACTACATTGATACACACAGATTTATTATTATATATTATACTGTATATTTAGTTTGTACTTTAATTGTATCTTTTAGCAAAAATTCTGCTTTGACTCTTATTATTTAGAATTAATCGCTGCCACCGACAAATGGCGCAAATAGCTGTTGATGCTGTATTAACTGTTGCCGACTTGGCTAGACACGATGTAGATTTTGAATTAATTAAAGTTGAAGGAAAAGTGGGTGGACGTTTAGATGATACAATGTTAGTTAAAGGTGTTATTGTTGACAAAGATTTCAGTCATCCTCAAATGCCAAAGGTATTGTTTTATTATTTTTTCGAAAATTAATGATTTTTAGGTTCTTAAAGACGTTAAGTTAGCAATACTAACCTGTCCTTTCGAACCTCCTAAGCCTAAGACCACACACAAATTGGATGTTAAATCTGTAGAATCGTTTAAACAGTTGCAAGAATATGAAAAGCAGACATTCTTAAAAATGATAGCAGATGTAAAAGAAGCTGGTGCGACTTTAGCAATTTGTCAATGGGGATTCGATGATGAGGCAAACCATCTACTATTGACTAATAAACTACCCGCGGTGCGATGGGTTGGAGGACCAGAAATTGAGGTAGGTTTTATTGCATTTATTATTTATCATTATTGTATTTAGTTAATTGCATTAGCAACTGGAGGCCGTATTGTTCCGAGATTTTCAGAACTTACTTCTCAAAAATTAGGCAGTGCTGGATTGGTAAAAGAATTATCTTTTGGAACTACTAAAGACAAAATGTTAGTAATTGAAGAGTGTGCCAATTCTCGAGCAGTTACCATTTTTATTCGTGGTGGAAATAAAATGGTATGTGAGTAAATTGCAAATGTATGATCAAAATTTCTTAATTTTTTCTCGTGACAATAAGCAGTTTATGTAAAAAACTGAAAATAACCTACGATATCACCTCTAAGTAGGTTCTGAGTTTTGAATTTGCTTGTGGATTAAGGTGAATGTAATTTTTAAATTTTTTTCAATCGGATGATGTTATTCTCATTCGTGTCATCTTTGAATATGACCGTCAGCATTTATCAAAAGTTTTTTTTTCAGCATATTTACTTCATTCGCCTTTTCCCTTTGAAAACACGTTTAGTCGCATTCGGGTAATGTGGACTAATTGTGATTTGTTAAAAACGCAGATTCTTTGGAGAAATTTGGAATCCTGATTCTTTGCTAGAAGTCTATTTTCTTATAGTATTAAATGTGGTCATATAGGGCATTTTTCTACTGATCACTTAATTATTGTATATAAATAGATCATTGAAGAATCAAAACGCAGTATTCACGATGCTCTTTGTGTTGTTCGGAATTTAGTAAAAGACAATCGCATAGTTTACGGAGGAGGAGCTGCAGAATTGAGCTGCTCAATTGCCGTGTCACAAGCTGCAGAAAAGGTATCGATTCGAACTGCAATTTTTATTCTATTTTTTCATCAAATTCTTTTTCAGACGTGTAGAATATATTTGTTTTTTTAATGTGAACTTGTTGGTTGCCATTACATTTTAACATAGTATTTATTCAGTATATTTTGTCGTCGATTAAAAGGTGTGTAAAATTAATAATTACGTCGTAGCAATGATACATAAATTTTTCCTCTTTATAATTCAATTTTAGTATTCGTGATGTTTGTGATATTGCTTCATTTAAAGGCATTAGAATTCGCATATATTGACTTTGCATATATCGACTATTTACTTATATCGACATTCCTAACGCGACCTTCTGCATTTAATCAAAAAAATCATACTGCCATTTTTGCGGCCACGTGATAACAGCCTTTGTCGATTGACTGACAAACTGATAGTAAAGCGGATTAGTATTTGCTTTTATTTTAAAATTAATTTGTTTGATTTGCCATACATATTAACTGATGAGCCAATATATTAACTTTCAGCCAATTTTATTGGGCGTTACTAAATGTTTCCGTTGTTACCTAAATTTCTACCTGAAGGGAATGTGAAAATTATGAATGCAATATATCCTCATAAAAATCACATGTTTGATTTTTTATGCGTTGAATTTATAGTTGAATAGGGGATTAAGTTCAAAATGAATATTATAATTACTTCATAGGAATTAGTTGTTTTCTTATTCGAAATTCCAAATTCGCCTATATCGACATTGATTGCGAGGAGTGTAGAGATGTCAATACATGCGAATTCTACTGTATTGCGACTGCCCTATTTTTAGTCTCTATTCTTAGTAAAATTGCTTAACGGAATTGTTTTGCTAGTTAAACGCTCAATAGTTACATTGTATAATCAAATAATATATATTCCAATTCTACATGTGGTAGGTTGAATTGCACCTAAATGTCAAATGATTTTTTTGAAAATCATTTTTGTACATCATTTTCATTGTTTGTTTAAATATATAAATGAATTTTGCTTTCTATCGGTTGTTATTTACATCATGTGTACTTTCCTTCACTTGAATTTTCATTATTAACGGTTAGTGTACACATAAAAAGAAACTAACTGAAGTACACATATGGGTGTTCGACGCTCATATGTCAAAATAACCACTAATTTTCTTTTTCAATGAACTAAAGGAAGTCCAACACAACATTCATAAATAATGTATAGTTTAATATTATATTGCATAATTCGTGGTTTATTACAGGGTGTCCTAAATTTTTCAAATGTCGATCTAGGGAATTTATTGATAACACAATAGGCCTAATAAGAAATTTTAAGTGAAATGTTCAATTATCTTTCCCACAAGAGATACACACTTTTACTGAATGCTCGACACATCACTTTTCCAGATTCCACAAACGGATTTAGATTTTCTATCTGCTTTTGTAGGACAGATCTCACATTTCTTGGCTTTTGCAATAATTTTGTGTGAACCTCAGTGTTTGTTTCTGTTTTATATCCACACAAGCACATTACCATCGCTACTTCTTGCTTCAGTACTTTTGGAATATCCATTCTTCTCTTGATATGTGAATCTACAAGTTGATAATCACAAGAAATCAAGAATGAAAAGATGCCGTTTGTTTGTCCACGCACTTTATAGAATCTGAACGATCCTTTGATACTGCAGATGTCCAAAAAATTGCATGCTATAGCAAAGGGCCATCGCCAACATTTTCGTTTAAAAGAAAATGCCCGTGTCTTTTTGTCGAAGATGTCAACACCATTTTTAGTAGCGTTGTAGAATTGAACTGTGGAAGGATTTTCTGTTATGTTAATTTACTGAGCTAATCGTAGGTTTGAAAGTACAGGCTTGTTACGTTTGTCACAAATCGCCTTTAGTACATTATTTGCAACTGACGGTGCAGAACTGCTATAACGGTGAATTGTTGTCACAATGGTGGAGTTTCGAGCACAGAGGTCATCGGCTAAATGAACAGATGTGAAAAAGTTGTCAAAAGTCATACTTCATCCGTTATAAAGAAAAGGATGAATAAGTTTATTAATAACAGCTTCTCCGTGGCCAGCTGAATCACGTACAAATCAATCATTGATAGATCCAGCTCCAATATACACAATTCCATTGAAAACACCTGAGCTACTAAGTTAATAAAACGTGATCCCAAATTTACACGGCCATGGAATTGCAGCAATTGTGCATCCACATTGAGATATTCTGGAGCAGTTACAAACTCTTTCAAATTTAACAAAAAAATTCCGCTATCTTTCGAACTGGTTCTGAAGAATTATTTCTATCCTTTCTTAGAGTGGCATCAAATCTCAAAAAGGAGTTTAGTTCACAGAATCGCTGCCTTGACATTGTCGCACGAAATATGGGCTGTCCATCTCGTTGTGACCAGAGATCTACAGTGGAGCGATGATGAGCCTCGAAGGCCTCTGCAAGTATTAGTAAACCAAAGAATGCTTCAATTTCAACACGATCGGTTGCTTTTATATCTTGGAAGATTTATTTAGTCTATTATAATTATTAACACGTTTTCGGGTGTAGATTAGTATAAATGACACGGTCGTCGATTATCTCATTACAAAACATCAAAACTATTTTCTCTCTGTCGTGGGATGAATGCCTCGCTTCACTTGAAATGGCGTACCAGTAAAAACGTTTGTAGCATTTGCACGACCACGATCAGAGGGATGGTTCTGAGTCCATTGTGTTCCACAGGGAGCAAGAAAGATATCTGCTGAAGATGGGAAGTTGGGTTCTAATTCATCAGCGTCAACTACGTCTTCAAGAACTACTAAATCATTCACATCAAGAAATATTCTTCATCTTCAATAAAGTCACCTTGATTATTCCCACCAGATACATCTTCACTTGTTTCACCATTGTCGATTGTAGGTATCACGTCAACTTGATCATCTTCATGAATGTCGTCATATTGCATGAGAGCCTGAATAGCAGCGACTTTCGCAGCGCTGGAAGACACCACAAATATAATCGCGAGCTACGATAACAATACAAAAGTATCTTCGTTTGCTTCATGTATTCTGGTTGATTGGCTTTTTTTCAGGTTATCATTAAATTAACGTGCGTGCCAGGTGCGCGCAATTCAAGAGGGTTGCGAGAAGAAATAACATAGAAATATCTTATTATCATTTGCTGTGAAGATGCCGCCCATCTAGTGGAGATGTCGAGAAGTTTTTCAGCAAACTAAAAAATATGCTATTTGTCGAAACAAACATTAAAAATTATATAATTTATTACATGAGTAACAATTTAGCACAGTCAAAAATTGATAATTTTAAGTTGATTCATGATTCTTAGGTCTAGATTTAGCTGCTAGAAATTAAAATTTTAGGTCATATCGTTAGGCCTATAAACATATTTTTAGATCTGTGGTTGCCCTACTAACATTTCAAATTGCTTTATGATGTTTAACCGAAACTATAGTAAATTGGTAGGTTAAGGTTATTTATATAACATTTTAGATTTCAACAATGGAGCAATATGCAATGCGTGCTTTTGCTGACGCTTTGGAGACTGTTCCGATGGCTCTAGCTGAAAATAGCGGATTCAATCCTATTAAAATTGTAGCTGACATTAAATCTAAGCAAATCTCTACAAAAAATCATGCACTTGGCATAGATTGTATGAACCATGGTACCAGTGGTATGTTTTTTTGATTTTACAATAATTTTAATTTTATTTTGGTTTTAAATGTAAATTAAAGATTAGTTAGTATCGTTGTGTATATATGTTACAAATCTGCCTTCTGGCGATATTTTGAATTGAATTTTTCTACGAAAATTAGGGAACATGCATATGAAGAACATTTCACAAAATGTAATTAAGTACTGACTGATTGTTTTGTGAATTTTCTCTGACCTCCAATTTTGCATACAGAAGTTTTCGTTATATTAAATATGCAGAGTTGGCATTACAAGCAAATTGATGCAGGGATAATGCTGTGCCCGAAAATAAATCTTGTCCATACGTTGTTGAAAGATATGGAAATCTATTTGAAACTTAACTATGGTAAAAGGCCTTAGATATTCTTACTTAGTAAAATTTTTCTATTGAACTCTAAGAAATTTATTTTCATTAACAAATGTGTTATTTGGGTTGTGATTATTGTTTAGCCACCTAAAACTTTTTTTATCTAATATTTAAAGGTTTTTAAAAACAAACTCCCGGTATTTAACCTTGCTTGTTTTTTTACAATTTCATTTTCATTTGGTGAATGACATGTAAGATAAAAGCTTTTGATTAATTAATGCAGACTAAAACAAAATAAATTGCAAGAATAAACTAATAATAACTAAACAAATCAATTTTGTGTTTTTACAGACGTCATTTGATTATTAAGTGTATACACTAGTAATAGGCGGGTACGGGTTTATCCACAGGTACTGGTTTTTGCTTACCGCGTTCGATAAGAACTTTAAAATATGTAGAGTAAAATGCTTGGTGAAGTTGTTAATGTTGACAAACAAAATTTTAAGTTAATATTATTTTTATCTATTTTAGAAGTTTGCTAAATATTTTGATTGACATTTAAATTAGGAGGTTATTATTATTATTATTCTTACTTCTCACAGCTTCATGCTGGTATCCCTCTCAGCCCGGGAAACTCACCAGTTCTCAGGGAGTCTGAGAGCTTTCCTCAGGACTCTAGCTGTTCCTGTCTCACCCTCTTTCTTACATAGCCTACACTTATCACTTACTTCTACTCTTCTGTCTATATGCTTCTTCACCCAGTTTGTTCTTATTGCTTGCTCCTGTGCTGCCATTATCAGTGCTTCTGTTTCTCTTTTTAGTCTTGCCTTCTTTAACCACTTGTTGCTCTCTTCTCTGTCACACATTTCTGTGTTCCTACAGTATTCTCCATGCATTACCTTTTACCTATACCTTGTTTGTCTCTCTGATTCCATCCTACTCTGGTATACCTTCTTTCCTTCACTCTCAGTTCTTATCTTCCTTAACTCCTTAGTGACCTCCAGTACGGACCCCTTAGGTTGCTCTTCTACATATTCCTTTAGCCCTGGTGCTTCTGCTTATTATTATTATTATTATTATTATTATTATTATTATTATTATTATTGCGCTGAATAGCGGATTTTCGGGGATTTTGGTATATTCAGCGGCCCCTCCATAGTATTCAGCGCCATTTGCATTATTTGAATTCAGTTTTATCCGATTTCAATGAAACTTGGTGTGTAGCTTCGCTATGCAATGCTTCAATTGTGCCCAAAGTTTGAGCAAGATATTGGCTTCCAAATTTTGGCAAAATGAACTAATATAAGGGCGCTGAATATAACTAAGGGTCGATTATATGGGCGCTTAATATTTTATTGTAATTTCTTATTTAACATTAGTGCATTTTAATGTTAAATGATAAACTAGATGATGACATACAACAATCTACACATTTGAACAATTTTTCCTACACTTAGATTGGCTCTTGAAATAATATATTTCCCCAGCCGGTCTTAGCAAAATCAGCTCTTGGGTTCGCTTAAAATAATTTGAACAGCACTTTCTAGATGTAAAATAAAGCTTAGAAGAGAATAAAAGCAGTCCGAAGTCGATCTGAGCAATGTTCGCAGCACAGTCAGTATTTTCCCAATCACACCCCCAATGCAATTTTTTAAGGGAATGACCTTAATACTACGTTGATTGTGCTCGGATCGATTTACGACCACTTTTATTCTCTTCTAAATTAAATTTTACATCGAGAACAAACTTTTAAATTTATTTAACGCAAAGACTAGTTCAAAATTGTTTAATTCCTGCTCCTACAATGGTTCATGTTAAGTTTTCTTAAAAAACATCGAACTAGATCTCTTCTAAAAAATAACGAAAACCCTTTTCTAGATGTAAAATTTAATTTAGAAGTGATCAAACCTAGTTTAAAGCAATCTAAGTTTTTGTAAGAGCGCGCCCCCTAAAAAGTTTTTTTATTAAAAAATACTCAAGATATGATTGTATTCCGAAAATTCAATATGGATGTAACTTATTGCTTAATCTATTTCATATATACCAAAAAAATCAGTCATTTTCAAAAACAAACCATGCATCATTGTATATGTTCTTGAAGAAATAGAAACCTCAGCCTGACTCAGGTCCCACCTTAGCTCAGTAGATTTCATTTTCATCCTCGCTGGTTTCCGTGGTCTCCCACAGTTCCCTTGCATCTAGGGGAAATGGATGTTTCCATTTTGCAGTTTTTAGCAATATCAGAAACTAATTTTTGAAACACACGCTTAGAAGGTGTTGTAAGCAACAAAAAACGTTGGGGATAACAAAAAATAATATGGCCACTCTTTTAAGCCGTGCAAAAGTACTGTTGAGTGAGAATATCGTGGCATTTTGAAAGGTAAGCGTGTGGCATGATTCTGTATTGTAATTTTCTAATGCAATAACTATATAATAATAAATTGCAGTAATCAAACTTGGAGAGTATTAAACTACGAACTAATAGAATTAGTTTTTCTTTTTGTAAACCGGCGGGTAAGACTTCTTAATCGTAGACATTGTAAACACACTTAAGATGTTGTAAAGCGAGATGTGAGTAAATAAATAACTCCTAATGATTTCAAATTCGTTGCAATTTTAATATTTGAATCCAGTAGGGTAACGGATCTTGGTGGAAGTAAATTAGCTTTCTTCTTATGTATAAAAATATGTTCAGTTTTGTTTACATTAATCTTCAGCCTTAGAGAAAGACAAAACTATTATTTGCCATTAATTCTCTTAGCCTTGAAAGACCTTGATTGCAGTCATCAATAACAAAGTATAGCTGGCTATCATCTGCATAAAAGTAAAATGAAATATCCAGTGAAAAGAGATATTCGTATAGTGGGTTGAGATAGATGCAAAATCGAAGAGGGCCTAAAATTGATCCCTGTGGTCTACCAAAGTCTAATTTCGTAGTTAGATAAACAACCTTGAATATTGACACTCTGATATCATTTGTAAGGTATGTTGTTAGCTATTTCAAATAAAGATTTCACACACACCCAAGCGTTTCTGTAAGATGTCCAAAAGAATCAAAACCGGTAGTCGTATCAGTAGTAAAGGAAATTAGTGTTTTGTGTTTATATAATTGCATAATGATATCCGAATAGACTTTAAGCAGAACAGTTCCAGTACTGTATCCAATCCAATAACAATGGTAGGCGGTTAGTTAAGCGGGCTGAGAATGCCTAACCCACACAGCGCTACTTTCCAGATATGAATACTATTTTTGGCGAATGTTAGCACCAAATTTTACAGTAATGGTAAATTAATATGAGAATACTCTATACTTGATTTTTGAAATTTGAACCGCTATAACAAAAATGTAGAATGTTTCTCAGCTTTCTCAGGTGCTATATCTAAATTTAATGCAATAAAAATAATTTGAGTCTCCCTGTTTCTATTCCTCTGACAAGTACATTTCACGATTTGAAACCTGAAGCATTAAATACATGGTAAGCTACACACAAAAAATTTGTAACTGTAATATGGTTTGTTTAAATTGTTAAACACACTTAGTAAAGTTTTAATAATGTGGTTTTTAGATATGAAAGAACAAAAGGTCATCGAAACTCTCATTGGAAAGAAACAGCAATTCCTTTTAGCTGCTCAAGTCGTTCGGATGATACTTAAAATTGATGATGTCAGAACTGTTGGAGAACAGTAGTTCTAAATATAAAATTAATTTTTGTCTGCTTCGGAATTTTCAAATCATGTATATAACAATGTAGCTAATTGGTGTTGCTTATAACACTAACTATAAAACATACAATCTTAAAAAAAATTTTCCCGAATTACGCACTGGTTTGAATAACAAGATATTCTCTGTTTAAATAATGTTTAGATTTCAATATATTGTAATTTTGTTGAATAGCATCATTGAATTTACAAAGCACATGTATAAAATTATTACAAAACTTCGATGTTATAGATATATTATTACTAGATTTCAATGACGAGTTGGCATATAATCATTAATGTACAATTTTGTATCCAAGCCATGATTGAGCAGAAATATATTTTAGCTTAAAGAAAATTTTTTAATCTTTAAACCTTTCAATCTCATTGGGATAATGTCCCACAAAAATTCAAAAAATCCCATTGGGTAGAATTTGCGATAAAACAAATATGTTTAGATTCCCCGTGGTAGTTTAACTCTTAGGTAGACATCGAACATCTGGCAACTCTCCTACGTTGCATCAGATTTTGTTGTTTTGAGTTTGAGTGAGCACATGTCACTAAGGTAAGCTATATTATTAGTTTAGCATCCATCTAAAAATACTATATTTGGATCAATATATCTTCTATACATTACATCTTTCTGTTATATATTATGGCTTTCTACTATAGTGCCTTGTATATATAGACAGCCAGTCCTCTGCGAATTCCCTTTGCGTTCATTAATGGTTTATTTATTACATATCATATGCCAGAGGAAAACCAACTTCGAAGGTGAAAAAAACGTGTAAAGTTGATAAAACATGTAACATGCAGTTGATTGTTTATCAATCTTCTAATTACCATGCACTTGGATTTTTTGCGTCTGAATAATATGCTATTAACTAGCTTGTTTACCTATTTACAAACAGTTTACACTTTTAGAATGGTTAATTCAACATGGACGCATGAGTAATTTTGGAGGGATGAATTAATGCATTATTATTATGGATACATCAGCTTACAATGTACTGAATAATCTGAATAACAAGTTTGGGCGTCGTGATTTCCCATGTCAACTGAAAATAAATGGTGATAGCTCTGAGAAAGTTTGCTAGATTTGGTGACGCTCGGCACAAAAACAGCTCACATACAACAAGTTTTGTTTCACATGTAATGCCTAAGCATGGCGAATATTTATTTCATTTTTTATTTTGGATATTGGTGAAAGCAAACTTGCCTTTGCCATACATATCAGACATTTCAGTTTTTTATTGATGTATCAATGGTATATTTTATATGCTTTTGGCTGATATTTCTATCTTGTTTTTGAAAATGTACGTCTATTTCATGTGACTATTAAGTTTAACAAAATATTTCTTCACTTTGTATTTGGATGTCACCAGAAAACAAGTTTTGTGTTGATCAATTATATTCCTTGTAGCATGATTAAACATTGTTAAAACAAACATGACTTAAGAACATCATCACTCATAGCCATTGTGTATTGTACGCTTTTACATTAGTAAAATTTATACACACACTAAAGTTGTTTTTTTTTACTTTTTTCATACTATATCTTGATTAATTTTAATACATCTTGAAATATACATCTATACAAATGTTATTCCTGAGTGCTGGCTTTTAAATCTATGAATTATTTTCATTAATACAGAGTGTTGCATAATTAAAGGCATTATTACAATGAACATGTATATTGACAGAAGCAAATACGTCAGCTTGCCTAAAAAATAAAAACTGTCAAAAAATTAATTTGCTCAATTTAGTTTTGTCAAAAACATTTATTGTCATCAATTATATCACTTTGCCCTAATCCTAGCAATCAAAAATAAAAACTTGGTCAAAAAATTAATTTACTCAATTTAACCTTCTCAAAAATATTTTGTCACTAGATGGCGTTCAATAGAATCAGTCCATTACCACATGGCAAATAGTCATGGGTGTTGAGAGACCTTCAGGGTGTCCCAATGAGATGGTCTTCCCTGGTGTTAACTACTTTTGTCTTTCTTAGTTTCTTTTATATCTTCATCAGTTTTTTCATGATTAAAAAACATTGATCTACATTTTTCTTGATAAGATGATGTGGATATACACTATCATGAAACATGTCATATAATTGATCTAAAGAATTTATAATTTTCAAATATGATGATGATATTTTATAATTCTTTGCCATAAACATCTGATTGTATT
This sequence comes from Hofstenia miamia, assembly GCA_900660155.1. NCBI lineage: Eukaryota > Metazoa > Xenacoelomorpha > Acoela > Hofsteniidae > Hofstenia > Hofstenia miamia. The sequence continues at coordinate 194,014 of CABFPE010000043.1, forward strand.
TAACTTATATATATATATATATATATATT
>CABFPE010000043.1:196941-207118 GCA_900660155.1 Hofstenia miamia
TTTTAGTATTCCCTATATTCGAAATTTTTAATACTGAAAATTTAAATGTACGTAATTTACATATATATATATATATATATATATATATATATATATATATGTAATCGCAGGTTAAGGTGGTACGTGGACTTGCTTCGTAAAGAATGTAACATGCACCCTGTATTTAAGTGCGCCCTCTTCCGCCACTTCTGGCTGCACCACTGCCAACATCATAAGTATTAAGAATAGCTAATATCTGGTCCATCACCAGTCTGATGGAGACTGGAAAAACTCAGACATTTTAGCAATAGCTATTTCAGGAGTAGGATAGCTACAATTCAACGAAGAATGTCATTGCCAGATTTGTTTATTGCTAATTCATAGTAAGCTTTTCTCATTCTGCCAGTTCTGTTTATTTTATCGATCCAAGGTTCTCTACTTTTGATGATTAACTTTACTAGCTGGTGAGAAAAATGTTTATAGCGCTAATAATAATAATAAGAGTAGTCCAAAGACGTTTTTGTTAGTCAATGGCAATCGCATATTGGGGTGGAGAGAAATTGTACTTTATCATCTATGTAGGGTATTCCATAAATTTTGGAAAGATCTATGTTCGTTAGAATATTAAGTTCTTTTATAAAGCACATCGCTTAGGTCACTAAGTAATTAAGGTGACTCATAAAAAAACATGGAAGAATGAATTTATCGCAAAAGGTAGTAGTTACCTAACTACTAGTGTCAACATTTTATACCTATAGAAAATTTTCTAACCATTATTTTAATGTGAGAGTTGAACTTTACTTTTGAGTGAATAGTTACTCCTAGATATTTTGAAAGTATCTACAATAGACACATCAACACTGCTGAAACATCGTAACTACTTTTATTGGGCTGTAAAATACATAGTTCTGTCTTAGTTTATTTAATTATTAATTTATGCATACAATTTGTTGAATTCAATTCTATGGAGTGTGTTGATGAAACTGCTAGTTTCGTCAGCATATTGAATTAACTCAATATTAGTTATTGGATCCATGTCATGTATGATAATACTAAAAAGATGACCAAGAGTCGTGTTGTGAGGTACCTTATTACAAACCGGTAGCCATTCCGAAAACATATAATTTAGTTTTATTCTCTAGAATCTTTATAGGCCAATAATGAGTTATCAATTGCTTACTACTACAAGAAAATCCCAAGTAAGATAGTTGTTCAATCAGTATGTTATGAATTTTGAGAAGTACCAAAGGAAATCACAGAGATTCGGAAATATAAAGTTTGTATTTACCATGTTCTTGAGCATAAGTAACACTAAGCATTGAAGACCTTGTGGAGAGCAAACTTGAATTTACAAACTGATACAAAAGGTATGCTTGATTTGATTTCTTAGTACAATTTTTCAATTGTTTCCAACATTAGTTTTCCAATATTGTGGGAAAGATAGTTCTACTACTCGGTTGGAAGGTCATTTTTACAAGATAATCAAGTTCTAAATGAAGCAATTCAGCATGCGCTTGAAATTTGAATTATAGTCCCACAGAGTTATTATTTGCCAAATATATATATATATTTTTTAATATTTCCCAGTATTTTAACCCTCAGATGACAATTGGGGTTCATTAGACCCCAGAGTCAATTCTTAAACTTCTTGCCAATTAGTAAATATAATGAATTTAGGCAAGTCCATAGAAAAATTACATATTTTATATATTGTTTTAATAAATGTACTATATAAATAACATAAATATCAATTTTACTGTTTACTAATATAATCAGAAAATTCAGAATGAAATTCATCGCAATTTTACAATAATCTTTATTAAGTTGCTAATGTCAAGACCTTCAACACCTTTGTATAATTTATATAATTTTACACTGACAATAATAAGGAAATCTAGTGAAACTTATTCGAACATTACCAATAAATACAATGAGAATACTGGGGCATGTAAAACGATATGAAATAATATGTCTCTTCTCTACAATAACTTGCAGTCATAACAATGACCCTCACTCACACTGGCGCATGTAGAAGCACACTTAAACTATGAGCACTATGCTATATGAAATTGGAAAATTTCACTCTAGTTGAAATTTAATAGATGTTGATTTTGTTTTTGAAAGAATTACTCATTGTTCAAACATTATTTGTTGCTTTTAATTTGCAAAGCTATTAGTAAATGTGAATCTCTTAAAAGGTGAAGGGATAGGCCTCCCAAAGCTAAGAGCAGTTCTTCAACTACTTAACATTTGCAGTGAACTAAAAATTCGGTTTGAAGTCACTATGAAGTTAGAATTAATGTCGTCACAATTATTTCAGATTCAATTTAGAGAAATTTAATTGACTCTGAATGGAAATTGTAGTAATTGTTATTTTAAGTGCAAGTAAGTATCTTATAGTTATATCTAGAAAAATAGTGATTGAGCACATTAGTTACTTGAATTATATTAAGGTGTGACATTTTTGACAAATTCATAATGTGTTACAAATATAGAAATGAAAATTGGTTAAAGAACGAACTTGTTTGTAAGTCCTTTACTAAGACTACAGTCCTGTAGCTAGTATTTAACTAAAACTGATTTCTAGTTGAGTTCACCTTGGTGAAGACAGTCTAAATCTTCCACATAGGCCATTAATTTTGAATCAAATATCCCCATCAGATGCTCACAGAAACTAATTTTCTTTTTGCGTGATTGCAATAATGAATCAAAATGGTTTCTCCTTTGCAATCACAAATAAAGATTTTATATCATCTTGATCAAGATTATGCTAATTTCTTTGAAAAATCGTGGCACTCATTTCGCATGGCCATAGCAATGTGTCTATTGAAGTTTGCCATGTCAAGCTGTCATAAAAATTTATCAAATATTCAAGGGAATACTTCTACTAAGCAATAATATATTAGTGGTATTAAAAATTTTGAAATAGCCATTGCATCAAATTCTGGTCTTTCTCACTCTAGCGCTACTATAAAAGTTGTTTTAACGAAAAAGTATGTTAACTCTTTCTATAGACTTAACTATAAAATATGTTCAACGATTTCTCTTAACACAGGACAGGAATTGTCATTGTGGAAATGTAACATGGTATGTGCATATAATTGTTTAGATGAAATTTATTTATAGTTGATTGGTCATCCACTCATTTAACATACTTTTGTTCACCTAAAATTGAAATTTTAAAACATAATATGAATTAATTCAAGTATTCACAAGCCCGTATCCAGATCACCTAGGTGGGGGTGGGGGGGCGACACTTATTCAAGAGGGGTTGATAGGAATTTCAAAATTGAAATTAAAATTTTTCAAAATTGTACAATGTTTAAATTTTATGTTACATGCATCGGTAGGGGTGTAAAACAATAATGGGCTAAGAACAATAAGCACTATACCATACTATACAATAATGGAATGGACAGGATCTAAATATGGCTATTAATTATGGAAGGTGGTACGAATAATGGTTTTACCGGAATGTGTTTTTTAACAATAAACGCATTAAAAATACTATTCACATTTGCAAAATATTACACAAATGTAAATATTAATGATCAGTCACTTATTGCACATCGCTCACACACAACACACATTGATTACATAATTTCTTTAGCTGCTCTTGAGTGGAAGAAATTTCGTCTTCCCCAAAAATTGATTTGTTTGAAATCATTATGCAACTGATTGGTAAAAGCTTTTCTACACGATTTTCTTTACAATTGATACAACTAAGAGGCGTTATTATATTGCTTCTCTTTGATATTAATTTTTTGTATTTATTTGTACTTTTTTTTAATGACCCTTTATATACTGCCAAGCTAAAAAATCTTTCCAGTTTTAAAATAATAGTCATTCAATTTTTTTAAAGTCGATCTTGTTATAATAAAATTATTTATTTCTTAACAAGTTGACAGCAACCGTATACATCAATCATATAAATAGAAATGCTGCGAATGAGCCGACAAAGTTTGCTTTTGTCGAACTGCCAATGTTGCGGTACACTTCAGAATTTTATTTCATTCCGGAATTGAAAAAAGTTCAGAATTAATACCTTAGCCTGTCAGAATGAATAAAGCGAATTAGAGTAGTTAACTCCAAAAAATTATCTATTTTTCCAAAATTTTCTCCAACAATTTTGAATGTTGAATATTGTTAGTTAGTTCCATAAGAAATTGGAAATAAAAATATACATTCAAAAAGCAGAACAACTGAATTTATAGCAAATTTAATGAAATTGCAGAGACATAAATGTAAATATTATTCTAATTGCAATACTCTAGCCAGCTAAGAAATATAATTTTATTAAACTTTAGATTATCATAGGGTTTTCTACCCAAAATTCCTTCCTCTAAGATGAAACAGGAAATGTTTATTTAAATTTTGACCGATAAAGTTACCATCCTTTCTTGGATTTTTTCAAACGACGTGCAGGCCAGTAATAAGGGGGGTTTCTTCCATGTCAACACTTACTTGGAGTTTCACAGCTGGGGGAATTTTGTCGAAATCCGCGTAGAAATTTGCGTTTATCTTCTTTAACAATTTGTATTTTGATTTAATAGTATTTGTTAATTTAACAAGTCCTCCCTATTCGTCCATTATGCCATTATTGCAATTATTTACTGTGAGTATAACGACCATATCAATAATGGGATTTGAATCTACCATAATATTTCCATTGCCATATTTTGCACCCCTGTGCATGGGCGTACTCAAGACTTTCTTACATGGGGACATTTAGTAGTGATCAAGTGACTAAAAAGCAGGGCAAAGTTCCTCGAAAACTTTTGAGAATATCGAAAACTCAACCCCTGAAATGCATTTCAAGAAATTTATTTTTATATACTCATTTTTTTCTTAGCTTTATTGTCCAAAAGGGGTTGCCTGACCTTCCAGGGGATTCGTTCCCCTAACGCCTTGTTGCTACTGACCTATGTTTTTAATATGCTTAAGCATTACAGACTAACAATACTCACATAATTTCCATATGAAAATTTCAAAAAAAAATTGAAAAAAATTCGAAAAAAATGCCTACAATTTATGTAACTTTATTAATTCTCGTGAGTGAAATTTGCTCTAAGCAAATCGTTGTAAAATCAAGGAATGTAATAATAAATTCAGAACTATAAATTTTTTATTCTAATTAAATACTAAATATCAATACAAAAAATTGATATAAATTATTATGAAAGCCTAGAAATTATATAAAACTGAAAATTTTTGTTTTTCAAATGTAAAAAATTTCTGCATTTTGAAATAGCTCCAATACACTCAAACAAAGACTAACTTCGAAAAACAAATTTGTGAAATACAACATTCAAAGCTCGTCTAGAAATTATTACAATTGCATACATTCAGCTAGATTAATTAAGTTATTGATTAGTGCAAACATCTAATTTATTTTAAGTAAGCATTCTTTAACAGAATAAATAGAATGTCTCCTACTGTCATAAGCTTGTGCAGCATATTTGGCTATTTTGAAAACAGTCAATTTTTAACTGATCTTAAAAATTGCAAACTAAAATTGTCATTTGAGAATTGTATATTATATATTGTATCAAAATGATTGTGTGCAATTCAATTTCATGGCGAAATATAGTCACATCTAGCACTGACGCAGATTCAAAATAGACAAAAACTTATGAATGGTACTTAATGAATAATATATAAAGACAAAAATTATATAAATATATATTTCTAAGACTGAAATTTTGAGAAATTTATCTATAAATATGAAAATTTCTTGTTAAATATAATGATAAACTATCAACTTAAGATATGATTTTAACAAAACAGTCGAGGTATCCAATTACATATAACTTAATGTTATCACAAAGTAGAATGTAATTTATCATAAAAAATTTTTACATTTTAAAAATAAAATATGATTGGAGTATTTTAGAAAGTATTTATTTGAAATACTGATGTCATACTTTCAATTAAAAAACCTTTTAAATTTACTCGAAGCAGCAATCTTCTGTTGTATTCTTCTCATTTCTATGGATTTAGTGTTTTGAAAATAAAATCTTTTGAACATGGTTTCAGTCATATAGTTATGCACCTTAAAATGCATTTTTATCCAAAATGACAAAAAGACAGCATATGTTCGAATTATCATATAAATATATAGCCCCGTTAATTGTTTTTTAAAAATCTTAGCATAACCCGCGTTTCAAAACATAAATCCTTGAAATTTTCCAAGGTAGTGTCTCTTTACACTACCTACCCCATGGTAAATATGTTTAAGTTCAAGTGAATTTTGCGGGAGTAATGGCCAAAAATAGATATTTCGGAGAAAAAGTGCTATTTTCGCTAAATGCCTTAGAAATTTCGGACCGTTTCCTGCCAAATGTAAGGTTTCTGAATTTTCCATAGCAAAAAAGCGAAATATATATATATATATATGTATATATATATATATATTGAGTTGATAATCGTACGAAGAATCAAAATTATACATTTTCTTTAAAATAAGCCTATTAAGAAATTTGAAAATCGTGAGCATGGACACATCTAATGAAATGTTGAAAGTTTGTATTGATTTGTCTGAAGTACTTGTATATATTGACAATATTTCATTAGCAATTCTAAAAATATTAAGTTGTCTCTATACTTAACTTTCATTTATTTATAAGGTTAAACACTAAGGAGATCAACAACGAACTTTAGGCGTTATTTATGTGGATAAACCTCTCAAACTCATTGATGAATGCTGAGTACAAAGTCAGAGTTTGTGATGAGGTTATAAAGCGAAAAATGAAAGGACAGTCCGTTCTCTAGCAGTGATTTTTGCAAATTTTGGATACATTGATTAGGTTTTTGAGTTATGAATGCTTAAATATTATCAACAACCACAGGAAATTTTTAAAATTGAGAGAATGGCATTTTGAAGGTAATTGTTAATCACTTACGCCAATGAGGGAATTCACACCTTAAACACCTAATCAAANCACAAAGTAGAATGTAATTTATCATAAAAAAATTTTACATTTTAAAAATAAAATATGATTGGAGTATTTTAGAAAGTATTTATTTGAAATACTGATGTCATACTTTCAATTAAAAAACCTTTTAAATTTACTCGAAGCAGCAATCTTCTGTTGTATTCTTCTCATTTCTATGGATTTAGTGTTTTGAAAATAAAATCTTTTGAACATGGTTTCAGTCATATAGTTATGCACCTTAAAATGCATTTTTATCCAAAATGACAAAAAGACAGCATATGTTCGAATTATCATATAAATATATAGCCCCGTTAATTGTTTTTTAAAAATCTTAGCATAACCCGCGTTTCAAAACATAAATCCTTGAAATTTTCCAAGGTAGTGTCTCTTTACACTACCTACCCCATGGTAAATATGTTTAAGTTCNAATACAATTTTGGATCCACAGTTAAAAATATAAAACAATATTTTTTTTAAAATTGAAGAAATTGTTTTCAAGATTCTCATGTGAATTGACACTTTTTATCTTTTCTTGCTTTTCTGAACAATCAAAAAAATGCCCTTAGTTATACATAATATTCAACAAAATTGTCAAGTTATTTTAAATATTCATAAATGAGAGAAATCAACTTTCACTGAATAAATATTTAAGTCTTGATTTCGTAAATTAGTCTCTGCATTGTATCCTCATTCATCGCTTTTTATTAAAAAAACTATCAAAGCAACAAAATCTCAGTTAAAAATATTTTAAAACAATTTTAAGTTAAAATCACTGGCGATTTAATGATTTGAAAATACGATACTTAATAAAATTGCTCTATGTTTGAAGGATATTACGCTTTCATAAGAACTATTCATTTGCTAACTTTCTTTAACTATTTTAATTTAAATATTTAATTTTTTTGTTAAATAAGTGAGCAACTGATGTCCTAGAAAATCTACCTTCTTGGATACAAATGAAAATCTTCTATACATATTAGATTTTCATTTATTAAATATTATTGATTTTACAAGTTGTGATGTACAAGCATAAAATCAATACTTGTTGAAGTCAACAAAATAAGGTCGTCGATCTCTATTATAACCAACATTGCTTATCTATGTCTATGTTTATCTATCTATCTATTACTACAATAATCATTATCTCCTTCCTTTCTTTCTCACAGCTTAACGCTAGTGTGATTCTCAGCTTAGAAGCTCACCAGGCTGAGACCTTTCTACAGCACTCGAACTGTTCTGCTATTAGTTTCACCATGTAAATTTTCTAGATTAATAAAACTTACAAACAAGTATATATGTATATATTCACATACACATATATATATATAAATGCATAACTTAATGCATAATTTTTGCGTGTTATATATATATATACATATACACATGTATATATATATAAATTTAATATATAGTGTAAATATAATTTACTGGACAAAACTGTTTGGCCGGTAATAGCTGCCATCGTCCAGCTACTAGCCCTGGTTCGAAGCTTTCAGCTATTTTCAACTCTGGTCTGGCCTGCTTGCTTGTATAATCTTACTAGTCTGAATGTTGAAGTTCCACAGAATCATAAAATTCTCATTCTCTATAACGCCCTGTTGGCTTATGCTCATACCTCTTGTATCCTGCTTCTAACCTATGCTGCCTACTCAAACTCCAGTGTACCATATGCCCCCATCTTATCATACCTGGACTTTTGCACCAACTTCTCATATCAAATGATCTACTGTCTCCAACTCGTTCTTTCAAAACAACTTCTCATATCAAATGATCTACTGTCTCCAACTCGTTCTTTCCAAACCTGCATTTATCACCTATCTTAATTCTTCTGTCGCTGTGTTTCCTGACCCCGTTTGTCTTTATTGCTTGCTTTTGTCCTGTCATCATCAGTTCTTCTGTTTCTCTCTTTAGTCCTATCTACTCTAGTCACTTGTTGCTCTTTTTTCTGTCGCAGTTTTCTGTTTAACTTTGTTCGTCTCTCTGTTTCTATCCTACTCTGGTATGACTTCTTTCCCTCACTCTCTATTCTATCTTCCTTAATTCCATACTGACCTCAATTAGTGATTCATTGGGTTATTTTTCTAAATATTCCTTTAGTTCTAGCCCCCTGTAGGATCTACCTCACCTTTTCTATTATATTTTTAACCAGTGTTGGGAAAAAATCCGATTTAAATTAAAAAATCAAAAAAATCGGATTTTTTTGATTTAAATCGGATTTATTGATTTAAATCGGATTTTTTTACCTAAATTTCAATTTTACCCAGACAATCTTCCAAGGTAGCAAATATTAGAAATCCTTTTGATACTACTATTTATGAAATACGATAATTTCATCAATTTGAAATAAACTGAAGATAAAAAACATGCAAAACAACATTTCAGGGCTGACCAATTCATTCCAATATCAGGGCAATGACTTCAAAACAATTAGAATACACTACTTGCATCTCTTTTAGTGTACTTGATTTAAATCAATGATTTAACTAATAATGTGCTTTGATTTAAATCATGATTTAAATCATAGATTTAAATCAATGATTTAAATCGACCAACACTGTTTTTAACCCTATCCTCATTTCCTCATTATCTGTTCAATCTCTCTCTACTGGTCCTAAGTACTTCCCTGACCACCTCGTCGGTACACAATTTCCTAATCTAAGTTCCACCTCAGACTCTCAACTTGCCTTTTTCAATGTCTCCACTTCCTTCCGCAACATCTTCTTTGAACTAACATACATCTTCAGGTCGTCCATGCACAATAGGTGACTCACAGCTCTACCATTCCTCTCCAACATATATCCAATGCCTTTTAGTATTTCTGTGATTGGGATTAAGCTATCTACAAATTGTAGTGGTGCTAAGCTGTGTTCTTGTAAAGGCTCGCCTAAGACTGTGTCCATTTATCTCAGACTTCTAATTTCTCTCTCTCCCCTCTCTCTCATTTCTCCTCTTTCAATCAACCCATTTTTGTAAAACTCTCTTGACCTCTAGCGTCTAGGTATATTCTTCGCAAATTTTGATTATTTGAGTCGTACTTAATTATTTTCGAATCTTTAAGTTACAATATTTTAAGATTATAGAGGCTCTCAATAGCATGAGCATAGCGCCTTATAAATGACTGCACTAGACAAAATCGGGTTGTCATTACAATTTTAAATAATTCTTAAATAATGACCACATTATGAGCAGAAATTAATGAGCAAAAATGCAAACATATTATATGCATGTATGTATATATATATATATATATATATATATATATT
>CABFPE010000043.1:211930-226473 GCA_900660155.1 Hofstenia miamia
TATATATATATACCTATTAACCCCCATCAAAAAAGTGACTAGAAATATTCTTAAAATGTCTTAAAAATTCCGGACGAATAAATATTCTTATTTTTATTGAAATGTAATCTCAAGATTTATAGTACAGATTATATTGTAAAAGTTGAATGAAATACATTTTATAAATACCAGATCTTTGAAAATAATTTAAAAAACCGTTCCTATTCACCCCATTTGACGGTACCAATGCATTTTTGTTAGTAATTTTTATGAATTCTTTTTATTGGAGAAAGGCATCCCTTTGTATTCGCCCCTGTGCATGACCATTAGCATTAATATATGAAAATTATTAACTTAAGGTTTCACTATAACTAAAAACCGCTTTTTACAATATCGAGTAATAATGATTACCCATGTAAACGAGTGGGTTAGTTACTTTAAACGTACATTATGCATTAAAACGCATCTTTGAAGTCTTGCAAGCCATTAATTTCTTTAAATGTGCTTTACAGACGTGCGTTCTAAGATAACAACGCAATGTTTTAAGATATGAAATTACGATTTTCTAATGAGCAACTTATAAGATAACATGATATTATTGTAAAAATTTTATTGTTCTATTAATTAAATGTAATGTTACTATTAAATTTTAAACATGTTCATAATGAAATTCAAATTAGTTTCCATTTGTTCAAGCTCTAAATTAACCTAAGGGGAAAGAGTGTTGTCCAAGATTTTGACAAATTTACTAAAAAAATGTGTGCAACAACAATTGCATTTCATGATCACTTTTTGAATTTATTGTTGTCTGAGTTAAACTAATACACTTAGGAATAAACATTGAAGATTTCAATATTTGGGCATGCAAGATCTTCTTCTATTTCACAAGAACCATTTCATTATGTTCAGTAGTGCATGTACCACTGCTAACCTTAGACAGATTAGTATGTCTATTCTATCCAATCTATTACAAATTGCATTTTGATCCGAGAAAAGCCTATCAAATAAGCATGAAAATCAGCATTATACTTGCTTTTGTATGCTCACCGGTATTAATAACTTACCATTATGAGAATGGGAAATGCAAGAGAGTTTGGATGGGGCACTTGTTTATCATATTTGCTATTGCAATAATCGTTGTTCTGATAGGAAATATTGTCATAATTTACCGTGTTTTCAGATTTAAGCAGCAGAAGACAAAATCGGATAAAGACAATACGTTTATTTACTGTCTTGTGTTGATATCGATTTCGTTTATGATAACAGTTAGCTTAATGAATACGCTTGGTATCTATGCAACCTTTATCACACAAAATTCACCACGCAACATTGGACAAGCGTACTTCTTTTATGGATTAATAAATATGAATGCAAGTTTAAATTATGGCAGCAATTTTATATTCTACATTATTTCAACAAAGCTATTTCGTAGGACATTTTTGTCAATTATGACCCGTAAATAAAGGCTTTCACGTTTTGAACACACATAATGCAAAACTCTGTAGTAGGATAGAGAATCTGTTGGGTTTTATTAGCCAAGCATGCAAATAGGCTATATAAATGTCATAGATAAAGTAATGAATAGAAAATTTAATTATTCGCAAATCTAGAAGACAATTAATACGCAATTTATCTTAGAATAAATATTCATGTATAATCGACGTTTGTAGGGTTACCTCACTTAAATAAATAATTGATGTGACTTATTTTACACAGTTTCTGCTTTACAAATGGGAAATGAAAATTGCAATTATGCCACAACTTTTTTTCGGTTGTAATCACATATTCGAAAATGAAATGTTCTATATAGAAAGTGACGTTATTGGACAGCAACATACACAATAAAACACAACACAACAGAGTAATAAATTATACCAAGCTTACAATTTAGGTAATCTTGTGAACATTAATATTATATTTGTGCACAATAGAAATTAATATACAGGGTGATTTTTAATGATGGGAAGCTGATTTCAAGATTTTGATTTTGAATAGTCATTTCGAATCCTAGGAAATTTTGAGTTTAGATTGTTTTTCATTGGGGATACTTAAAGGGAAGAGGTCACCCGCTGTAATGCCGACAACTCAAGGCAGCCATCCAAACAGAAATTCAGTAAGTTAAATTGGGCTGCATCTTACCAGTGCAGTAATGAGCAGTTTGTAAGTTCGGGTCAATTCTTGTTTACTTTCAGCACATGACAATTGTTGTATTTAAAAAGAACTAAATAAAACTAGTATTTTTCAAAATCCTTTTAATGATTTGTTCAGTAAAATCCATCCAATAACTAGGGAGCCTTTAAAGATTTTTTGGTTCCCATCATTAAAAATCTATCTGAATATGCATGATTTGTATTCGAAGGACATCCAATAAAAATACTTATCTTTTAAAAATGTCACAGCAGCAATATTAAGACAGGATAAGAGTATAAATTCATCTTTATAAAATTTAGAACTGCATAATTTAGAAATACAGTTAAATACGAGCTTCCATGAAGCTATGATTATTTATGACCTGGTGAAATTAGCTAAGATGTCATAGAATTTATCACATCAGTCTTATTTGGAAAAACTCTGATCTAGGCAAAAATATAATCGAAAATATATACAAACATTTTAATGAAAACAACAAAATTTTCACTTTTATTACAACTAAAAGAAGTACAAATATTACTACCTAAAACTTACAGTAACACAGGTGAGAAGACTAAACGATTTTAAAACTCAGCAACATAAGTAGACCTACGGGCCCAGGCCTTGCAACGCCACAAGAACTAAGTCCAGAGGATTGACAAAGGATGAGACCCACTCAACCCAAGTCTTTTAATTGCTCAATACTAAATCTAAATGTTATATATAAGCCAAAATTTATCTGAAAATAGAAGTCCGCACATTTAGTTCAATTTTGCTGATACCAGACCATTCCAAACTCGTCAGTTCATCTAAAGCCCATCATAACATGTGGGTACCTATACCTACATCTAGCAGCTCCTACATCTGTGTAAAATCTGTATTAGTGGAAGGATATTAGCCCTTAACATCATAGTTGAACCCCATGGTTTCATTCTTCTTCATCATATTTTCAAACATTTTCACCAAGCCAAATTGAGAAATACTTGGATATTGATACATTTGTGCAAAAATATACTACTCTGTTCTGATAAATAAATTTAAAATTTTCCCTATACCTAGTGTTTAGGGGATAAATTGGTCTAAAGTTCATGATAAAAGGAATTTTGTTTTCTGTAAATAAATCACCAATTTTCAATCCAGCACGATGTGCACAATTTCAAATGTGATTTTATGAAAAGAGCACCTCAGTGGTTTCCGACCTGGAACAGCTTCATAACGGAAATGGAATAGGAAAGAATCACTTATCTTGTGTTCTTTTTAAATTTTAGCATCTTTAGTATTTCGTGAGTTACAGCGTGTACAATAATTATCTTGGTTGATAACTTTTAAAATGAGAGAAGAGCTAAGACTAAAAAGTAATGCAACATTTGGTACTTTTTGAATTTGCTAACATTTTCTGGTTAAATTCAGACATATCAAAATTTTTTAGATAATTATAATAAATATATAATAAATTCAGAAAAAATATCTTAAACTTGTTATTTTTCAATCATGTTATAATAACACATTCATATTTTATAACCTAAATAATGATATAAATGCATGTTTTTTTACGTTGCATAAATAATGGGGTTCTTAGTAAGCTTGAAAATAAAAAACATAATATATTGATCCGATATATTTTAGATAATCAAAATTTTTCAAATTTATTCCCCACACAACATGTTGTGCTGTGCTGTGTTGTTTACACAACACACAACGTAAAGCCTGCCTACAAGAGCATCTACGATCAATTCTTGTCAGAGACGTTTCGTCGGAAATTTTCCCATTACATATATAAAGTCATTGATCTGTAAAGAAACTTGCCCTGATTTTAAAAAAATTATCCCTAACATTGACTTTTCAAAGAAATATTGAACGACTCTTTCAAACACGTTTTATACTAAGACATGCTCATCTGTAAAATCATTTACAATGATTTATTGTTGACTAAACCTCTTCGTTTAAATCAAACTCTTTCACTTTGTTGCAGATCATGTGTGTTAAACTTGTCAAAGAACAATCAGTATAATTTCCCCACAACACTTATTCGAATAAATTTACTCAATTTTCCTCATTTTAGTAATGTGAAATTATAATTATTCAAATTTCTTAAGATGATGTTTATTTTTTAATTTTATTAACTCGCGATTATATGCCTATGCAAAAGCCTCGAACACGGCTGAGTGTATTGTTTACAAACTGTGTTCTTGCAGAAGGTTGGAGACCCAATTAGTTTCTCAAATTTGCAACTACTATATATCAGGCTTGAGAGCGAGTCAAAGTTTTTGGACCCAATACAACTAGACCCGAATGATTTGTAGAGAGACTCAACTATTCCTGACCTATCTTCTTAAATTTGACCCGAGTGGAGCCGACTTGCTCATTTGGATCTGTGGAAGGAATTATTAATTTCTAAATTATTTGATATGCATAAGACCAATTCAATACAAACCTAACAAATAGAATTTCGTAAAATGGTAGAACATAGTATAATATTAACAAAACGAATATATCCAGATCGCCCCATTAACATTAATGAAATTGGCATGCACTTCAAACATATATCGATCTCTTATCATAAAAAAAGTTTAGGGTAGCTGGCTAAAATCTGAAATGATGTATTTTTGGAGTGCAAGGTACTGTTCAAGGCAAGTAATGAAAAAATTAAATGTTTCGCTATGCATTAGTTGTCAAGCCGACAAAACGGTTACATGTTACATGTATCACACTGTTCAATCATTAAATCTAGCCTTAGAAACTATTCATGTAACTATTATCAAGGTTATTCAATCTAGGATATTCAATAAACACCACGAAACAAAAACAGCTGAAAATATTGCAGTTAAAATTCTTTGAATGACCATTAATGAACAAACAAAAGACATCAGCAAAATGTATAAACTGAATATATATTGAAAACAAAGAAAAATAGACATTAAAATGTCGAAACGCGATGCGGTTAATTCTGTCAGGATAAAACTGGTCCGGTTATAGTTGATTAATCTGCAGAAGCTGGTTAATTAATCAGGCTAAAATCCGGTTAAATAATTCTAATTCGATTTTCAACGTTTGTTGATTACAATGATAGTGGTATTACAAAACAATTGAAATAGTTTCGAAATTTTACACCTAATCGATATCATTGCCATTAAAATTATTGAATTACACTAATACATTATGCAAGTACCAGGTGGCCAATTCAATTCCGTTTTTCATTTATCATTTTGATCATTTGGAAAGATTAAATGAAAATTGAAATTGAAAAACGGAAATAACCATTTTTCATTATCGCTTTTCAAATGTCATTTTGCCAATTGCCATTTTTAAAATTTTTCAAAATTAAAAATTAAATTGAAAAATCAAAAGTGAAAAACGAAAATGAAATATTAAAAACGAAAATGACAAATGAAACATTTCAATTCCGTTTTTCATGTTGAATCACCTGAAGATATGCCCCCCTCCCAACTAGATTTTCCACCTGAAGATATTCCCCCAACTTTTTCCGGATGAAGATAACCTAACCCTAACCCTAACCCTAACCCTGAAGATATGCCCCCGTCAAAGCTTGGGGGGCACATCTTCAGGTGATCCTTTATGTTTATTATTTTACAAAGTCTTAATTAAAAATTAAATTGAAAAATGAAAAATTAAAACGAAAAATAAAAAATGAAAAACGAAAATGACAAATGAAACATTTCAATTCCGTTTTTCATGTTGAATCACCTGAAGATATGCCCCCCTCCCAACTAGATTTTCCACCTGAAGATATTCCCCCAACTTTTTCCGGATGAAGATAACCTAACCCTAACCCTAACCCTAACCCTGAAGATATGCCCCCGTCAAAGCTTGGGGGGCACATCTTCAGGTGATCCTTTATGTTTATTATTTTACAAAGTCTTAATTAAAAATTAAATTGAAAAATGAAAAATTAAAACGAAAAATAAAAAATGAAAAACGAAAATGACAAATGAAACATTTCAATTCCGTTTTTCATGTTGAATCACCTGAAGATATGCCCCCCTCCCAACTAGATTTTCCACCTGAAGATATTCCCCCAACTTTTTCCGGATGAAGATAACCTAACCCTAACCCTAACCCTAACCCTGAAGATATGCCCCCGTCAAAGCTTGGGGGGCACATCTTCAGGTGATCCTTTATGTTTATTATTTTACAAAGTCTTAATTAAAAATTAAATTGAAAAATGAAAAATTAAAACGAAAAATAAAAAATGAAAAACGAAAATGACAAATGAAACATTTCAATTCCGTTTTCGTTTTTAATTTTCGTTTTGGTTGTCATCATTCTTATGTATTTGCTTATGTTGTTGTTTTTGAACTACTATAGCTTCTCTCAATAATACAAAGAGTGGTTGTTTACCTAATATGTGCGTCATTTTCATTCAATTACATTTGCGGCTACTGTTTATTGATTAAACAATCAATGGGATAACAATTACGTAAAATGATAACAACCAAAACGAAAATCAAAAACGAAAACGGAATTGAAATGTTTCATTTTTCATTTTCGTTCCTCATTTTTTCATTTTTCGTTTTCATTTTTCAATTTTTGTTTTTCCTTTGAAAAACTTTAAAAATGGAAATTGGCAAATGTGAAATTTGAAAAGCGAAACTGGTTACTTCCGTTTTTTAATTTCAATTTTCATTTAATCTTTCCAAATGATCAAAATGAAAAATGAAAAACGGAATTGAATTGGTCAGCTGGTACCTGCATAAATACATAACCTGTTTCAACACTATCAAAAGTGCATCGACTTATACATGCTCCAATTCGCATTGCTGTTGCCAGACTTCATTATAATTAGATAAATTCATTCTCAGTTCTAAAGATTTTCCATAGCATCCAACGTCTTTTTATGGAAGGCCACAATAATTAATTTTATCCAAAAATTTTTACACTCCACATTTGGAATAGAGGTCTAATTTCTTAAAAAATTTTTTGGACCCTATTCCAGCGTCCTCTACCATAGTATCTTGCACCCGGATAGATTTTTTGTATACAGTGCCTTGTAGATGTTATACAATTTCGTATCCAGAGCCCGCATTTATATATATATATAAATTTTTAAGGATCCGTTTAAAATCGGTTCAAAACCGGTTAAGCTTAGGAGTAGTCTTGTCCGGTTAATCCGGCTAATTATAGTGTGACGCACAGTACTTCTCCCATTTCAAATATATATATATATATATAAACATATATATATATATATATATATATATATATATATATATATATATACAACGAAGCAATACAATAGTGCAAGAACATATGAAAGCTTACAAAATTTATATCATGTATGCAAATTTAAATTATGTGAACACTGAAAATCACTTCTTACTACTGAGAATCAGTTTAAGTATAACCTTTAATGAAATTGAGAGGGATTTTGGATAATCTCTTTGTTTATAATCAGAGTTGGTTTTTTCAGGCAATCAGGAAAAGATTCCATGGAATGCATTTGCTAAATAGAAACAAACAAACTTCACTTACTTTTTAGTAACCATATAAGAACGTTAAAAAGACTAGTTACCATTAATAGAATTGGTTATTGCTTTAATTACTCACAGCTTGTTAATAGAAACGCGCATTTAATAGTAATGCATTTAAACTTTGTAATGCAAATACTTAAATTTATGTTATAGAAGTATGACATAGACATTCTCTATACTGGTGATTAGCAAAGGTATTCAAGGAATTAGAAACTCACGAATGCATTCATATATTATGATAAACATGAATTACAGTGTATCTCCAACAACTTCACGATAATCTGTGACTAATGCAGCTAAATCTTCCCTGGCGTCAGCAAACTCACCTTCTTCCATCCCTTCAGATACATACCAATGTACAAACGCTCGCTTTGCGAACATTAAGTCAAATTTAAAGTTCAATCTTTTCCAAGCTTGTGATATGGCTGTCGTATTACTGAGCATGCAAACTGATCGCATAACTTTCGCCAAATCTGAATATGGAACCACTGTTGGTGGTTGGTAGTTTATACCAACTTTGAAACCCGTTGGACACCAGTCAACAAATCGAATTGATTTTTTAGATTTTAGGATTGAAATGGCTCTGTTTATGTCCTGAGGAACAACATCTCCTCGGTAAAGAAGACAACATGCCATGTAATGTCCCTTAACTGGGTTGCATTTTACCATTTGATTCGATGGAGAAAAGCAATCATTAGTTATGGAATCAATCCTTATTTCTTCATGGTACGCCTTGCGTGCGGATAAAATTGGAGAATAAGTGACAAGAGGGAAGTGAATACGAGGATATGGTACAAGATTAGTTTGAAATTCACTGAGATCAACATTTATGGCTCCTTCGAACCTCAGGGAAGCAGTAATAGAAGAAACTACCTGACAGATGAGTCTATTTAGATTAACGTAACGAGGACGTTCTACGTCAAGTTTTCTGGAACATATTTCGTAAATCGCTTCATTGTCTGTCATAAACGAACAGTCGCTACTTTCGAGAGAAGCATGAGTAGTCAAAATGGAATTATAGGGTTCTACTACTGCGGTTGATATATGAGGTGCAGGATACACAGAAAATTCCAACTTGCATCTTTTTCCGTAATCAGAACAAAGCCTTTCTAATAACAAAGAAGTAAATCCCGAACCAGTTCCTCCACCAAAAGAATGAAATATAAGAAATCCTTGCAAACCGCTACACTGCTCTGCTAATATTCGTATTCTGTCCAAAACCAAACCAATAATCTCATATCCAATAGTATAATGACCACGTGCATAATTATTTGCGGCGTCCTCTTTGCCTGATATCAATTGTTCTGGGTGAAATAACATTCTGTATGCACCTGTTCTGACTTCATCGATCACTGTTGGTTCTAGATCTACAAATATTGATCGAGGTACCATTTTACCCGTACTCACTTCATTAAAAAACGTCTGATATGAATCATCATTGCAATAGAAATTGGGCATCATTATACCCTCACAACTTATTCCATGTTCTAAGCAATATAATTCCCAACAGGCATTTCCAATTTGAACTCCAGCTTGACCAATGTGAATAGAAACGCATTCTCTCTAAAAACGGATTTATAACTACAATGCATATATAATATATATTTACCATGATTTTCCTTTGTTAGGTTAAACTTAGTATTTTCTTAGTTGCTTTACATATCATATGGATAGCGGGAACACTTTTTCTTTAACAATAAGCTAGATAAAAGTGGACAAGTTTATCATTAATTCAATGACAATATACACTTAGTAATGCACTGTAGTATCAATCCTCTGAAAAAGATTTATCGTTTCTGTTTACGGAAAATTTACCGCGATGACAAAAAAACAACTGCCCCTCTTACCATTCAATTTAAAAACTAACGCATTCAAATTAAAAATTAGTGTATTCAAATTTAAACATAATGCAATCAATTTAAAATATAAGCTATTCAAATTGAAAATTAACGCATTCAAGTTAAAACATAATTCACTCAATTTATGTTAGATATCAAACAATGACTTTATTAAAAAATGAAACTAAGAAACGTAACAAACTATATACTAATATACTGTTTACTTTATTTTCCATACCGTAAATCATCTTCAGCCATAAATCTTGCGTAGTGCATCGGTGCATGTTGAAAAAACGAATTGAATGAATAGGGCCATTTTATAATTGATTAAATCTTCAAAATACCTTTCACTTGATTCATAAGAGTCATATTAGTTTTTTACATTCTAATATTTTTGCTTGCTTAACTTCATTGAACTTCTTGGTCCTCGATTTGACAAAGCATCAAAAATTTCAATCTGTAATAAAAGTGCATTGTAAATTTGGGCCTTTGTAATTTGGCAGTGTAGTTGTGCAGCACTAAATCATTTTGCAAAACATATTTGAATTACTCTTATCCTGATAATAAATAATTTTATGCTCTGATTTTAGCCTTAAAATGGATTCTGAAATTCCTTTTCACTTTGCCTCGCTTATTAGTGAAAAGTTGGCTACATCAAGATGTCGTTGTACTGTGCTTGTGGATACGTCTATTTCGATATGTGGATTATATCTTAGCTTGGCAGCCAAATACTTTAGAGTTCCTCGACAATGTTGAGAGATTATGCAAAAGTACAAAAATATTTGAGGTAAAAAAATGAAAAAATGCAAATTCTTTACAAATACTTTGGTTTTACCTCCTTTAACATATTGCTATTGCTGGACTGTGTGGGGAATAGCTTCTAGTGTTTTATAGAATCAAATTGACAATGTCCAGAAGAAAGCTTTGCTGCTTGGAATTATTTCTAATTATAATTCAATATAGGGAAATTATATATACAATTGCGATATTAAGGTTTTCAATCATATCATATGTGCAGATTATCATGTTCTTAAATTTCGTAATTCCAGGTACTATCTCAGTACTACTGAACACAGGAAATGTTATCAAAACTTAGATTATTTTGAACAAAATATAATTAATGTTAATCACCATTCAGGTAGTTAATATTCTGGTCATGTTGGGTTTAGTCCAAGCACCTCTGGAGGGAGCATGGTACCATTATCGTCCTCAAATCTAGAGAATAATTGTCAAGAATCCTGATGCCACAGACGGACTAATTGTAAATTAGAGAAAGTTGCTTGTTTTAGACCATGCAACATCTTACAACAAAATTATTTTTATTTCTGTATTACTTAAATCCTTTTGTCTTTGGAAAATCTAATGTTTTCCTCAAATCGAGGATTGCTAAAAAGAAGGATATACAACGCCATGCATAGTGCCAAAAAATGGGGAGGCTGCAAATTAGTCATCGATCACTACACGCATTTTCGTATATTTTTGACGCGGAAATTCAATTCTGCAGCATTAATACATTATATTGAAATGCTTCATAAGTGAAGTGTTGATTAAGGTGTTTTAAGCCTAACTAGCAAATATTTTGCTTGCGTGAATATGGTTGTACATGGGGCCTAGATATTGCACATCATGAGAAAACTTTGTCAGCTAAATTTTATCGAAATTACTGCTGCCGCAACAATTTCATTATCAGCGCTTCATGCATATTCCATGCTACTTCAACAGAAAAAATGACAACTTCACCAGCTGCATGGCAAGTACGTTAACTCAGTTCTAGCACATTTTTTCAGTGATCCTCCACTGAAGTTTGGTAGAGGGAAAACCCCTTTGGTCAACCCATAATTTGCAGAAGCCTTATTCAGAACAATTACCAGCTTGTGAAATCCTGTGCACATTAAATGCCTTAATCAAGTCTTCTAACTTCCACCATCCTGCTTCAGATTACACTATCAGTCCATCATCAAAAAGCGCGACTGATATATCGAAAACAAATATTGGAAAAATTTAAAGCAATCTTTTGATTCTCGCGTTGAGATGGAGGGACAATGAGTGATAATGAGTATTATCACCACAAAGTATAAGTAGTATGAAGAGCCCGAGTTTTCATCGCACAACTTTGATTCTGATTGGTCGAGAGATGACCTTTAGTCTCTGCTGGACGTCATTTGAATATAATCTGTTTAGTTGTAATATTTGTTGGCAAATACATTTGTTTGTAGTCTATTGTTTAAAATGTAGCCAATTTTTTTGTGCATATACGTTTTTGCAATTACATAATTAATAAGTCAAAAATCCCATGAGATTAGAATTGTTTGCAGTCTATTGTTTAAAATGTAACTAATTTGTTTACTTGCTTATTTACATGGCCTAATTTAGTTTACAAACTTGTTTTTTTAACAATTATGACATTGGAAATATCAAAATCAGATTTATTTTTGAAAATTCTCAATCTCTATATGATTTTAAAACATTTATTAGGAAAATTGAGTTAAAATCCGGTATTCCTAATTGTATATTGCAAGATGTAAATTTTATATTTGAATACAACAAGTAAATCACCTTGAAGAAGTTTTTATTTCATTTTATCTGCTTCTGATAATAGTAATTTAAGCTATTTATTTCTATATTTAGAAAATGTTCCAAAGTTGTTTTGACACCTAATATACAAAATGTAGTTTAACTCATTTAACGATTGCTGTTGTGTTTTTATAATCTCATAAACAATTACAAATATATTTTAATTAAATTAAGTTTTAAGTACTATATGTATACTTAAATTTATTTTATATAGCTCTGATATTCATTTTCAATTAAAAAATTTGCTTCTTTTCATGCAAACTGTGTACGACTATGTGTTTTGTAAAATCAATCAATTTACTCATTTTTGCATTAATGTAGTTTTTTTATGAAAATTTGTTAGTCTTTTTGTAATTAAAAATGTTTTGTGAGTTTCATGACATCTAATTGATTCGTCTTTAAATGGCGTTATGTATTCATTTTCAATTATCAAAATTTTTTTATTGACTGAAGAGAATAGTGAATATTAACACTTTCTCAATAAGTATAAAGTTCTTATTTTAAAATTCAAAATCTATGATACAACTTCAAGTAATTAACATTCATTGATTTGTAGAATGTCTAAAAATATATATTTAAATTAAATATCCCAAAGGCAAGTAATTTCTTTCGAAAGGAATAAACAAATCACCAAAACGAAAACATTTTTTTCGAAAGGACAAAACAAATCACCAAAAGGAAAACATTTTTTTTGAAAGGACAAATCAAATCACCAAAAGGAAAATATTTTTTTCGAAAGGACAAAACAAATCACAAAAAGGAAAATATTTTTTTCGAAAGAACAAAACAAATCATCAAAAGAAAAATATTTATTTTGAAAGGATAAAACAAATCATCAAAAGGAAAATATTTTTTTGAAAGGACAAAACAAATCATCAAAAGGAAAATATTTTTTTCGAAATGACAAAACAAATCACCAAAAGGAAAAATGTATAAAGTGTAAAAAACCCATGTAAAAGTCTATAAATGTGTAAAAATAAGTCACAAACGTGAAAAAGAATGTAAGTCACACATGTGAAAAAACTTTGGAAAAGAAATGTAAGTAACAAACATGAAAAAACGTCTGAAAAGAAATGTAAGTCATAAACATGAAAAAACATTGTAAAAAAAGATGTAAGTCACAAATGTGATAAAACTTTGGAAAAGAAATGTAAGTCACAAACGTGAAAAAACATTGGAAAAAATGTAAATCTACAAACGTGGATAAGTCATATACGGGGTATTTATTTAATTCTTAATATAAAAGACATCAATAAAATTTTAAAATGTAAGCAATTTCTTATAATATAACATTTATATTTTTAAATGTTTTGTATATATGTGTATCAATAAATGATAACAGCCAATTTACAGCACTAATAACAAACCATGTTATCAACAATCTTGAAACGTTTCATATAAAAATTCCTACTTGCAAATATGTTATTCTTGAATTCAACAAGAAAAATGTATGAAAAAATATTTATTTCATTTTTACCAGAGACGTTTTACTTTATTAGCATTTTAGTTTTGTAGCATCTTTCATTTACATAATTGTATAAATTGGGAAAAACATGTAATAATTGAGATTGTTTTCCAACTTGTGAAAAAATTCTAGTTTTATATGATTTGAGAATGTTTTAATTAACTGTGATAATTTTTAAATTGATTTGGATTTCATGTTTGGGAGATATCAATCTTTACAATTGGATATATTTTTGACAGTTGAACAATATAATATTGATAAAACCATGTAATTTTGAAATTGTCTATGAAAGCATGCAATTTTATACATAGAGCAGATTAATGCAATTTCACATTGATGAAAGAACTACCCATAAAGATTTCAAACTTTTTGGTAAGCAATTTTTATAATTATATCTCAGATATTGTTTTTTATTCTTAATGCTTTTTTACAATATTATCTCTAGTTAGTTTTACAGATATTTCTTTTAAAAACATAATTTTATTTTAATGAATTGCTGCGAATTTACTGTCCGATGTTAAAATAATTATATACTTTATCATAAATTGAAACATCATTTATTTGTTAATAAACATTTTTAATTGATTTTGTTTAAACTTTTAATATTCATGTGTTTTTTATTGTGAATGTCATCTCGTTTTTAATAACAACTTGTTTATTAACCATTAATTTAGATACAACCGTGTGCAATTCATAATGTGTAAATACACATTGCGTTTGTTTCCTACAGAATTCCCTCAACAACAATGATNATGTTAAAATAATTATATACTTTATCATAAATTGAAACATCATTTATTTGTTAATAAACATTTTTAATTGATTTTTTTTAAACTTTTAATATTCATGTGTTTTTTATTGTGAATGTCATCTCGTTTTTAATAACAACTTGTTTATTAACCATTAATTTAGATACAACCGTGTGCAATTCATAATGTGTAAATACACATTGCGTTTGTTTCCTACAGAATTCCCTCAACAACAATGATGATAAACTAACACAATAGACAAATTTAATAGTGAGATATATATGGCCATTATAAGCAAAGTGAAGAATATATTACATTT
>CABFPE010000043.1:252730-268458 GCA_900660155.1 Hofstenia miamia
CAAAATATTTGGAGAAATATTTTAGTCATGTATATACATAGTTTACATAAGCATATAGTAGAGATCTTAACAATTAGCATGTTTGCAAAAATTTCCTAAGTATTGTTAAGAAATTAGTTTGTTTGTATGAAAATTGATCAATATTTTTAAAACATGGAGGTATATTTGCTTCAAGAAAAAATACAAGTATCATTAAAATACATCATTTTATAATTATTTGCTTTTAAAACTGATAAAAATATCCATGAACAGTGTATTATTGATAAAATACATTACAAAACACAATTTACAAGTTAAAAAGAGTTTAGATGAGCAGATACAATTTCATCTTTCATTCTTTCATGTTACAACAGCATCCCTGGTATTTTATTTTGATTGGCTTAGATGTTGATGCTCTCAAATAAATGAGTGATAATTTTAACTCTATTCACTCTTTTGCTTATCAACAATGATGAGAAAAGCTGCAGTTCAAATATCTACAAAGTTGGTTAAAGGCAGAACTTGTGGGCAATTACCAAATGGAAAAATACAGGAAAAGACCTGCAACTGAGGTGAAATGTTTGCTAAACACTGAAGAGAAGTTATCATGTCTGGCACTAGTTGGTGAACTTAATTCAGAGAAAGTCTGTGTACAATATATATCTGTTTATGAGTTGCCAATTGGTGAACAGTTTACAATATGCAATGTGTATCAAACTCAGACAAAGTGTAGTGCAACAGTGAAAATTATTTTGCAAAATGGAAATAGCTTTTCCTTCCCAAATGCTATGCACAAAAAGCTGAAACAAAATTCAAAATGTTAATTGAACTTAAAGTTCTTCAATGTCAAAATAAACCTCCAAAATATTTCAGTTGTAAGCCAAGTATTGTGTTGAAATTTAGCATGTAATTTTGTTTTAGAAGGTGTAAATACATATTAGTAGTATATGATTATTTAAGCCCATTATTTCAGGACACCCTGAATTTCTTGTAACACCTATGGCTATTTGTGATGTGGAAATGGAGTGTTCCTACTGGACACCATCTAGTGACGAATTATTTTGACAAAACTAAATTGAACAAATTATTTTATTTTTGATTTTTAGGACTTGGATAAAGGGATATAATTGATGAAAAGAAATGTTTTTGAAAAAATTAATTTTCAGCCAAAGTATTTATTTTTAAGTTCTAGGATTTAGGCAAACATGTATTTGATGAGTTGTTTGTTATATAACATGTTCATTGTAACAATGCTTAAACATGGAACAATATGATTTAAGGAAAATAATTCATTGATGCATTCCATGCTTTTTATTGTTTAGGCTGTTTATATATTTGCTGAATTTTATTTATTTTTGCTAATATATTTATGTTAAAGTTCTATGCAAAATATACATTTTGTTTTTTAAATACAAAGTAGAAAAATATTTGTCAAACTTAAGAACAAGTATTGGAAATATAGACATGGTTAACCAATAACAAATGTAATGAATTAAAATTTATTTACATGATAAAAAGCAAGTTCATTTTCTAAAAAAAATTATACATGTGATAAGATTGACACAATATATACATATATATGCTGTTTTTACAGTATTATTATATTTGCTATACATAGTTGCAGTCTACACATCTGCTAAAAGAAAATATAAAATGCAGTAATAAAATGCTAATGTTTTAAATATGTTCTTCTTTTCTTGTTCATACAACAAATCATCTACAATTCAAAGAACATTGATTATATTCATTGTAACTTCTTTGTTGGATGGGAATGAGCCAGGAAAACTACGCAATGTGTATTATTATACATGTGATGCTATTATACAAAATTTAATTCGTTTTTTTAGGGAATATTCATTACATGCAAAGGCTTACAATTTGTTTTTAAAATTTGCAATGTAAGAAATTCCCTACATTTCTAATGATTAATATCTGCAATTGATGTAATTAATTTGTTTTCACCAATGTTTCCTATCTGTAAAAAATTCTATAAAATTATTTCTTTTTTCACTGATATTAATGAATTAAGTATTGATAACCAAACTACAACACAAAAAAAATAATAGACCACCTAAATACAACATTTAAGGAACTTGGCAATTTAAATTTTCACCAATATAAGAGAAAGACAAATATTAATAAATTCCCAGGAAAAACATACTTTTCTTGTAGACTAATAAATGCAAATGAACTAGAAACCATAATAAAAACTTTAGACACAAATAAATCAACAGCATCCTACAATCTTCCATTATTTATTATTAAACAATGCATAATTGATAATGAATTCCTGGATGTATTTAAGAAATCTGACATAAGCCCTATATTATTAAAAAAGATGGCCCTCTAAGTGCACAAAATTATAGGCCCATCTGCATTGGCCATCCCATTAGTAAACTATTTGATATCTGAAAATATTCTTTCAAAAAACAATTTGGTTTTCATAATGGTTATAGCAATCAAGAAAATTCAATGTCAACTTTGCATATGTTTTAGTGTTTTTGGTTTATAACTCTTGTGTGGCTGTATACATTACATGGGTTTTCCACTTTATCCACTGCATATTTGACTTTACACATTGTTTTCAGCTTATTTTGGTTTACAACTCTTGCATGAGTGTATATGTTAGAACAAATTTAAAAAAACAACAATTATGCATAAATGTCAACAAATATTCATAATTGTTGATTTCACAACATTTTTACATAATTGTTCACTGATGATGACAATTATGCATACTTGTCACTAAATCAACAATTATTCATAATTGTTGAAAATATTAGCAACAAATATGCATAATTGTTGACATAATATTTATTATCTATCAATAACATCAAACATGCAACTCCTCTATACAGACAGCATGTGATTGGATTACTATGTAAATTTATTGATCATACTAAATTTATATGGCTTTTCTGATTTTATAGCTTTAATGTACATATTCCTTATCCACTCTCATTGCGGTTGGTATAAAAATGACACATTTGTTATTTACCAACTTGTAGTTGATGTCATTTTACCTGTATGGTATAGGAGACATAGAGATGGGAATACATTTTTCCAGGTGATTCACCATTCTTGTAGTTGTCACTCAATTCCCCTTTGCTGGATATGATTTAAAATTGTTAAAATGAGTCAAAACTCCATGTTGAGATCCCCTTCTAAAACATACAAATGCTTGTAAATAGTGATAATTCATACAGGTGCATGGTATTTAGAAGACAGACCACCAAGAATTTTGAGAGAATTATGAAATAATAATTTATAGGTGAAAATCAAGGTCTATAAAATCACTTAACCATGGTGTAAACTCTGCTATGAGCTGAAAAATAAAGGTAGATTGCTAAGAATTTTGAGAAAATTGCAAACTAATATTTTGTAAATGTAGGAGCTCTACAATATCAGCCAAATGTCAAGTGTTAGGTTGAATATTGTTAAAAAATACAAATATTAATATGTGCTTGATTAAAATAGAAGTGTTAGAAACCAGAAATATTAAAAACATTGAAATAATGCAAATTAGCATAAATGATGAAAGCAAAAACATTAAATTCAAGGGATCAAATGTGCACCAATTTGTAAAAATATTTGAGATCTATACCAAAGCCCTAGCTTTACATGTATTTTGAGTTTGAAATCAATGCAAAGTATAACCTAGAACAAGGCTAACAATTTAGATTAAATATTTTTGCTTGAACTTCAATTAGATTTTCTACTTTGGCTCC
The DNA here is from genome assembly GCA_900660155.1 of Hofstenia miamia. Lineage (NCBI taxonomy): Eukaryota > Metazoa > Xenacoelomorpha > Acoela > Hofsteniidae > Hofstenia > Hofstenia miamia. The sequence continues at coordinate 256,438 of CABFPE010000043.1, forward strand.
ATGATAATACATGAATTTGATCTGTTAAATTAAGATTCATTGGCTTAGACAACTATTATTTAACGAAATGTTACTTTCCTTTTGTTAAATTTTATTATAAATATTTTGTTTTCTCCCATCTGATGTGTTGTTTTTAAATTATAATCTCTTTTATTATAAATATTTTGTTTTCTCCCATCTGATGTGTTGTTTTTAAATTATAATCTCTATTGGAAATTTAATTATGGTGTTTTGACCCAAATAACTTTGTATAGCATTCACTTAATGTAGTAGAAGTTTTCTTTTTTGAATATGATATTAGAAATAATTAAAAAAGTTACTATACCAATCACTTATTGAAAATATAACAAGATTTATGCTGGTGAATAACTTTGACAATTACCACACAATCTCTGTAAAAATACATAATATTTTTGTTTTTACTTAATATTTGTATTAATTTTTTTTACAACAATCAATTGTTATGATGATGGCTTTTCTGCAAATTTTTGTTTTTTCACAACAAATAGTTGACATTATAACAGATTTTTGCTGTGTTAGCAAATTATAGTGTATTACTAGATATAATGATTACATATTATATGTACATCCACATTTCATGGTAATTATTAAATTTATATAAAGTTAGTATGGTAATCATTTATTTAAAATATAACATGATTTACATTGTTGAATAAATTTCCAAACAATCTCCATAAAATTTAACAATGTTTTTGTGTACTAGGGAATTTTTGTGTTTTCCCTTATAAATTATCACATATTGTAAAAAAATTTAACCAAATCTCCATGCAAATTGTTAACAAGGATATTTTTTACATTGTTTCTTAAATTCAGTTGTTTTAAGGTGATGATCATCAACCAATCAGAAAAATTCTTTTTGTTTTACCCTCATTTTGCTCAAATTTATACATTAAATTTTCATGCAGAGTTCATTTTTTCACAACAAATGATTGTTATGGTAATAATTTTTGAATATTTATTTATGAAATATATAATTCCACACCTAAAATTTACTGTGAACATTCCTTTTTGCAATGAACTGTTGGCATTCTAACAGGTTTTTGCTGTGTTAGGTTTTGCTGAAATTATGATAGCAATTTCAGCAAAAAAATTTTTGTGAAAGATTACAAACATACATTTGTTAAATATTGATTGACAGGTGCTAATTGATGAGTTATAGACCACAATTATTTCATGAATAATGAGGGGTATGGCTAAAAGTTTTGCAAATATTTATACATTACATAGCAAAACTATAAATAATTTTAGAGTGTAATTTGCAGTTCTTCACCATTGAAAGGACTATTGAAATAACCATATATTTATTGTTAAAGAACTTTTTGTGCACACTAGAACTAATATGCTTGCTGAATAATATCACCAGTATTAAATTTCATTAATTATTTTTATTAGTTTAAAATTTTTTTATTTAACCAAACCTATAATGTATGTATATATTCAAAGATTGTTTTTATCCACATATGCTTATAGTTTCCTTAAACATCTAATAAAATTCTTAACATGAGCATCCTTAAATATTTTCCATCTATTTTTAAACATAACTGACTTCACTTGTATGAAATAAACCTTTTTAAAATGTATGTACTACATATCTTGAGAGAATAAAATAGTTACTTGTCATCATCATTTTATATTAATGATTGAACTTATGGTTGTAGATAAATTTCATTTATAAAATTTTGTGTTGAATTATTTATCACATTTATGGATTTTCATTACCATAAAGATGTTTCTTTGCAGAGGTTGTCATTACATTCATACATAACCTTCATTTATAAGTGTTTTTGATATAGTATTTAATGTGTTTTTGATGTTTATTCTATATATATTGTGTAATCTTTTCAGCAAATAGTAAAGCTTATTTTTCAACAACATCATGTAATTTGTAGAATTCCTTAAAATCTGTATTTATGTGTGATATTGAATAAAACACAGAAAAACAGAACCATTAATGCTTCAAAATATGGAAATAAAATCTGAATATACAACAAAAACTGTTAAATTTAAGTGTATGTATGTTTTTCTTCCTTATTTTTGAAATTTTATGCTAATATTGTCATGAAGTTTGTATTTTGTTCAATGCCCATAATTTAAAGATATCTTCATTTTAACACATTATTCAGTATTCACATCAATTCAAATAGTGATGGTTAAATTTATGCAACAATGTTGGGTATTTTTTGCATTCTAATAAGTTAATATTACTAATTCTGTTTTATGTGATTATGGATTATTATAAGCTTTCAGTTTTCTGACACATTAAATATTTTTACTGACAAAAATTTGTATTAGAGTAGCTAAAAATCATTTTTTTTAAATGAAAATTATTTCTAGTCACAAATCAATCTGGAGAATAAATATTTCCAAAAACAATAAAGCTTAAAGCATTACAAAATCAAAAGTTTATTTCTTCTTTCATGATGGTAAAAAACATTCATTGCTGTATTCACATCCAGTAAGTAGAACCAGTAAATAAATGTATGATGAGAGGTCATTCAAGGTAAAAAAATTGCATAAGTTTAGAAACAATGGGATAACATAAATGGTGAAAGAGATATATACTTTAGAAATGCTTTGTAAAATGGGAAGGCATACAAGGTCAAAATGCTATGCAAAATGAAAAAATTGTCAAATGTGTTAAAACATTTAATTAAACCAGAACAAATGGAAGAGTGTCAGATATATTAAAACACATAGCAATACACTTAACTTTGAAGGTAAATCAAGTAATAAAAATATATTTTTATGCTCTCATAATAGTGGAGAAATGGGTTAAATCTGGTTTTCTGATAGCATATTGCATAATAAATATCTTATACTTGAATTCAATAAGAAATCTGCCTTGAGTATTTATTTCATTTTTATATTTTGCACAAGAGTTGTTGATTAATAAATTATTTTACTTCACTAACATTTTAGGTTTGTAGCATCTTTCATTTAAATAAGTGTATAAATTGGGAAAAAAACCTTGTATAATAATTGAAATTTTTTTCAAAATTTTCAAAAAATTCTAGTTTATAGTGATAATTTATAAAGTGATTTAGTTTCATGTTTATATGGTTTGTGATAGACTGTTAATGAATTTGGTAGATAACAATCTTTACAATTGGATACATTTGACATTAGAACAATGGAATATAGATAAAAATTTATGTAATGTTGACAGTAGTAATAGAAGGGCAGTTTTGGTCTCATTGGGACACCCTAAAGGTCTCACAACACTTAGCTGATTCACTGATATCCAGGGAGTGTTGATTAGTGAGTCACCTCTTTGACATTATGATTGCTAATTGATTTTTGACATTACTTCTAATGGATTTTAATTAGTGATTCATGACATTTATGGGATGATTGATTTTTGCAATGATTCATATACATGTGGGGGCCAATTTAGTTTACAATGATTCATATACTATGTATTATATATATATATATATTACTATACCATACATGTTACTACTTTTTCTTGAATAATTTTACATGATTTTGATTACATGTAAGACCACATAACCTATTTTGTCAATACTCATCCAATAATATTACAGACCAATTTTCCATGATTTTTGATTATATGTAAGGATCACACAACATTTTGTTGGATACACACAGGCACACATCCATTAATATTACAGACTAATTTTACATGTTCTTCAATTGCATGTAAAGACTACACAATGCAGTGTCAATACAAACCACTATCATGGGTTATCATAATCATGTTTTTCCCAACCAATGAATATTTTTCATAATTTCCCATTAATTTCCATTGGCTGGTCAATCTATATATTCACCTCATTTCATCAGAAAAAACATTATTTTTCTTCTATGCAAACTCAACCTTCTTATTCTTACTGACAAAAGTCTGTTGAAATGCTAGCATTCAGTTCATTGGATAGCCTATTTGATAATCTATGCAAAACCCTGCCACCATCATATGGTTATAACCTGCTAACACAGGAGATGATGTCTCTGCCACCTGTGCCTGTAAAAGAAAAATGCAAGACTAAACACAAATGAAGACGTCCTATAGTCAATAATAATGTGATTGTCTTCCTCATCTCCAACATGAGCAAGGATGATAATGTTTTACAATGTTTAAATGATGTTAATTTGCACCCATCAACCTGTATTTTTTCAAATGCCAACCCAGCCAGTGAACTACCAAAAAGACTCTGGCTAATAATCAAAGACATTGTTCAGTTGAACATGAGATATGGTGTTGCAGTAAAGATAAGACTTGACAATGGTTCTTACAATTTTCTACCTAAATGTTATGTCAATGCATTTGGTGAGAATTACAAGACTCTGGTAAATAAAAAACTTTTCCACAATGATGACATGGAAATCAGGACTGGTGGCAATAATGTAAATCATATTGTATTAGAACTTAGTAAAATAAAAATATAGTTTTGTTAGCTCCACCTCTTTCTACATGTACAGATTTATAAAAAATAATACTAGTAAAAATCATTGATTATTAGTTACAATGGTTTTACAACAAACTTTTTAAATTTACACTGATTATTATTAGTAAATGATGATAATAATATACCTTGTGGAATGTTCATTTGATGTACAAATTTAAAATAGTCTTTTATACAGTCTGTAGAATTTCCCATAATTTGTGGATACCAATTGCCATGATCAAGTAAATTTTCCACAGGTTGAGAGATTGACTGAATTAAGAACTCACAGTTCATTCTATTGCATGTCCAAAACAAAGTTTCTTTTCTACTGGACAAATTCAGAGATTTGATAAAAGTAATCATTTGCTCATTTTTTAGGTTTCCTTCTGTAAACCTGATACCAATTGAAAGCTTTCTGTATATGTTCTGGCAAACAATCAAAATTCTCCTTTGATTGATGGACTGCAATAATATAGTTTTTCATTGACTAAAATCAACAATTTCTTGATATAATAAACACTATTGTATGTATTCCCACATAGTTAAAAAAACATTAGATTTCATACATGATGCCATGACTAACAACCAACTATCCAAATAGAAAACCACAGAGAGAATGATAAATATTTTTGCAAATGATATAAAACATGTGATAATTGAATAACCACATAATTTTGGTAAAGTTTTTTGGCATTAGAATAAAAACCACACAAGCAAATTCATTCTATTTGTCATTGTCAAAAATAATAATTTTGATGTTTTAATGTTTGCATTTTAATTGTTTTAATAATAATGATAAATATCAATTTAAAAATAATTATTATATTTTCAAATATTATAATGTATTGTTTGTTTGGAAAATATTTCACAAACCAGTGTTTTGGATATTGACTAAACTTTGATTTCATGGATAATTTTTGATCAAAATTGTGTTGTTAATAATAATATTACTTCTATAAATTATATTTTCTCCATTTTTTGTTTTGTAATTTAAGCAAATGATAGTTTCACTGTTTGACATGTATTTCATGAAAACAACAAATTTTACTAATGCTATTGTAACTTTGTAATAAATGCAAAAGATATATTTGATTTGTAATTTAAGCAAACAATAATTTTTTATCAAATTTTAACACATTTTCACAATAAACCATGAATTTTTCTACTATTTGAAATTCTAACTTGTAACAATAACAAGATATATATTTTGTAATTTTATACAAGTGATAATTTTACCTTTAACTTTAACATGTAATTGTGAAATTTTACATTTTGTAAATAAAAAAATTTTGTAAAAAAAATGTAGCACACAATGATTTTTCACAATGAAAAAACACTATTTCATATTCTAACTTTTTTTAAAAGTTATCAGTGTAATATAATAGGAAATCTGATCAACTACATCATTAAGTAAATATAGTTGATTCATACTTATACATGCTAATATATAGTGCAAGGTAAATTGGGGTATACAAGTTTAATTACATCTAATTACACCTGAATTTTTTTCTGCAAATTCAGGGGTTACACACCCATTCACCTACTCCATTCTCCTCATCATCATATTTCTTAAATGTTGTTCTTCATCTCCAACCACAATCGCATATTTTTCTGGTATGATCAGCCATTCATTGCCATCCAAATCAACACAAATAGAAAACCCATACCAAGTCTCCATCCTTTTTACATTATGGATTGACCTCCATACATGAATCAATAACTTTGTTAAAGTAAACTCCCAGCTAACAATGTCATGTATATTGTGTATGTAATAAAGTAAAATAAAACATGCAAACTAAATTTGACCACATAAATAAGTAAGTCACTATGAAAAGTACATGAGTCAATGACTATACAATGTCATGTATATTCAAAAAAGCAAGTATGTAAAAATAAAACATTTAAACTAAAACTTGCAAAGTGAATTAGACCACATAAAAACTAGTATAAGTACATGAATCAATAACTGTAGAATGTCACATATATTAATAAAAAACAAGTATGTAAAGTAAAATAAAACATGTAAACTAAATGGGCCATATAAAATAAATAAGTGACTAGTGAAAGTATATGAATCAATGACCATACAATGTCATGTATATTAATAAAAAAGCAAGTATGTAAAAATAAAACATTTAAACTAAGTTAGCCCACATAAATAATATAAAAACTAGTAAAAGTACATGACTACAGCTTCCATGACGTCACTACAACACCCCGTCAATATCCATGACATCACAGGGTCAAAGTTCCCCCTCTAGACTAATCAGAAAAAAGTGGAACGTGCTTCACTCAGATATAACTACTTTTAATATTTAAGTATGATGAATATTTTTCCATTTTTTATATTGGATATTAGCAAAAAACGAATTAATTGCATGGAATTCTTGCAATGAAATAGCAGCACATTTGAAAAAATGAAATGTAACCCTTTGCATGTAATGTATAGACCCCTGAAAAACGAATTAATTACAACAATTGTGGATGTTAATCATTAGAAGGTGTGGAATTTTTTACAATGAAATAGCAGCATATTTGAAAAATGAGATGTAGCTCTTTGCATGTAATGCATAGATTTTCCAAAAAACCAAATAAATTACAATGATTGCAGATGTTAATCATTAGAATGTGTAGAATTTTTTACAATGAGATAGCAATGTATTTGATAAACAAAATGTAGCCCTTTGCATGTGATATATAGAAAATAGTGAATTAAATTTGTACATAAGCTAGCTAAGCAATAGATATGTATGGAATTTTTACAGATAGGAAAATTATTAGCCAACAATGTATCATCACAAACGAAATGTAAACTCATAGCTAACAATGTCACATATATCAACAAAATGTGTGCAAACAAGTAAACATGCAAACAAAGTAAAATAAAACAGGCAAACTAAATTAGGCCCTTTGTAAATATCAAAAAGCTAGTAAGTACATGAATTAACACACTGACTACAGCACCCCGTCAATATCTAAGAGCTGGCAGGGGTCAAAGTTCAGAGTGTGCTGTCCCTTTAACTACTGTGAGCCTTAATCATGATTGGGCAAATTGCAGAAAAAAATTGAAGGTGTATTAATTTGTGTTATTTAATTATGGTGTTATTAGAAGTTTCATAAACAATACTAAAATTAATAGAGGTTAAAATGCTTGAAGTTGGTGAAACAATTCAAAAATTGACCTGGGTAAATAATAGCTGCTCTTAATGAAAAGCTGTATCAAATTCTTTATTGTACCCCATTGAATTCTAAACAAAATGTTTAAAGGTCCATGTTGTACTCTCAGAATCCAATTTAATAAAATTTTTTAAATTGTTTTTTATAACATAGAGTTCTATTTCCAAACATTGTATCATTTTAGAAAGATTAATGCCTGGTAATGAGAAAAACACCTTCGAATATGGAAAATTTCTTTGTAATTAAGGATTTCTGAATGTTAGTTGATCACTTCTGCCTGTTAATGATTTCTGAATGTTAATTGACGAATTCTGAATGTCGTTTTTCATTTCTAACGGTCAACTCTGGTCTCCTAAATGTCAATTTTGATTTCTAAATGAATATTGACAATTTCCAAATGATAAATACTAAATTCCAAGTGTATTTTTTCATTTCTATGTGTAAACTGACCGTTTATATTTGTAATTTTAACTTCTAATTGTAAAATAATTATTTCTATATGCAAGTTGAAGGTTTCTACACATGGAAATAGTGTAGTTGCGTTTCTCCTTGGTATCATCGAGATTTGATATGCAACAATGAACACCAAAAGAGATTTGTAGGTCCCTGTAAGATGAGCTCTAATTCTTGTAGATTTGCGGTAAATTGTAGGTTGCAGTAACTGCATTTTCTGTGCTATCGCTTCCAAGACATTTCTTCACTATAGAAACATGAAAATATTCATCAGACTTTTATTTGGTCATGGCAGCATAAATATTGAGTGAGTTAATCAGAGTTAGTAAGCACAATGATTCATTACACTAGACAGAAATGAGGACTCTATAGTCTGCAAGGATTACACTCTGAATGGTGAATGGTTGCGTGAATCACTTCACTGTTTACATCCAATAGAAATCCCAATTATAATTGCTCTTTTGCAATCTATGTGATTAATGAAATCAATTTGATTGCATGTGTAATTTCTGTAGTCATCCTTGTTCGCAAATTGACTTTAAAAATATATTATTATTGTTTTGTCAATTATTCATGATTAATAAATCACACATGTGAGGGTGTTCAGATAAACGGAAAAGGTTAGCAATTAGCATATTATAAGTGTACAATACCCTGGTAACAGGTCTATTTGAGGGCTGTTGTAAATTTGTAAGATAATATCCACAAAGAATATTTTGTTCTCGGGTACTGGTAATAAAGTATTTCTTGTCAGCCAGGTGCGGCATTGAACAGCTACAACTTAATCATTACATTACATGTACAGTATAAAATTCGAAAATTATGGCATGGCACGGAGTTGCAAAATTATCTTTTGGGCACGGCACGGGTTTTCAAAAATATAATTAGGCACGCGCGGCACGTTTTCATATTTGGCAACAAATATGGCTTTTAGAATTTTTCAAAACTTCTCTAGTAAATGAAGTGATTACAGCCATTGTGTTATGTCTTATAAGTAAACAAAAATTAGTAAATTGAAAATATATTAGCCAGAATCGCCGATCAAACAATTTCCATGTTGTTCACATGAAACGGGATTATAATGATATATATATATATATATATATATATATATATATAGGTTGGGTAGGGTAAATTCAACTATTGGGTAGGGTTGGGTTAATATATANTATAACGAATTAATACACTTTGAAATATTTTTAGTAACCACTACGCACCCCACCGCCAGCCATTAAACTCAACCGCTACCGCAATATACCACGGTGCGATGCTCCACTACCGCACAGCGCACATCTCTAGTCTGAACTGTACAGTTCACTGACAAATTTTAGAGATCTCCACTTATGTTGAATCCGTTTTTTGTAATAGATGTTTGAGTTGGGTTGGGTCAGAAAACCGTAATGCTCTTGCTGTTGTGACAAATACATCGAATTCAAAGTAACAAATCAGTCACTTACATGTGTAATTGTAGTACTTTGCTTGTTAGTTTANCAAGAAAACTCATCCAGTACGGACCTATTAGTTGTATTAATTAATTAAGTAGCCAATTAAAGTTGATGTTACACTAGGCTATCTTACTCAAGTTATGATATAATTTATATAACGAATTAATACACTTTGAAATATTTTTAGTAACCACTACGCACCCCACCGCCAGCCATTAAACTCAACCGCTACCGCAATATACCACGGTGCGATGCTCCACTACCGCACAGCGCACATCTCTAGTCTGAACTGTACAGTTCACTGACAAATTTTAGAGATCTCCTTTAATTGACTTAATAAAAATGTATCTAATTGACTTAAGTTTGGAAAATTTACAGCATTTTGAACCCACTATTTAATAACATCATCACTGTGTATTATTGGCATATCTGCATAACGATCGACTTCGCTGACTGAGGACTTCGTAGGACAAGAAAACTCATCCAGTACGGACCTATTAGTTGTATTAATTAATTAAGTAGCCAATTAAAGTTGATGTTACACTAGGCTATCTTACTCAAGTTATGATATAATTTATATAACGAATTAATACACTTTGAAATATTTTTAGTAACCACTACGCACCCCACCGCCAGCCATTAAACTCAACCGCTACCGCAATATACCACGGTGCGATGCTCCACTACCGCACAGCGCACATCTCTAGTCTGAACTGTACAGTTCACTGACAAATTTTAGAGATCTCCACTTATGTTGAATCCGTTTTTTGTAATAGATGTTTGAGTTGGGTTGGGTCAGAAAACCGTAATGCTCTTGCTGTTGTGACAAATACATCGAATTCAAGGTAACAAATCAGTCACTTACATGTGTAATTGTAGTACTTTGCTTGTTAGTTTACTTTAATTTTTGGAAAAAAAACTTATTTCACGCCAGAGTTTTAGAACACAATTATGTGTCCGGTTTTATATAAATATATTGTGATCACTTTCGATAAAATGAATTGATATTTACTAAAAGTAAACAGTGAAAAACAAAATCTTTATTTTTAAAAAAGTATTGAAATAGGGCTTGCTTATTTTAATTGAATGTATGTTAATCTAACAATATTAAATTTAAATAAAAGTATATTATTTTGAAAAACTTTTTCTGCATAGATAAATAATGTAATATTTAAGCCATAAACTATAAAGTATAAACTTTGAAACATTAAATAATACGCAGCAGATTATTTGTTATTTACTAAATATGCCTTATGACTGTTCGACAGAAATCGCAAAATAAAATATCGAATACATCTATTAGCAATGTTTGAAATTTTGCAAAATGTCAAACAAGAATTATGTAGCATAGCGACGGGAATGAGAATTCGAATATTGCTATTGCATTTTAAAAATTCCCGCAATGTAATTTCTATGCAAATCTATTTCTTACAATCGTTTATATTATCAAATGGATAGTAGCATAATGTAATACGAACGTTAAAATAGTACAAAAAAGTTGTATTTCTGGCGCTGATATATTCAATACATTTTAGGCACGGCACGGCACGGATTAAACCACGGCACGGTTGCAGCTCTGAATCGAGTAATTACTCAATATTTTTCTTATAAGCCGGTGTTACATATTCACTGTCAGCAAAATGACCTTTTTGAAATAAATAAATTTTAGTTTTTTATGAGTTATGTGATCTCGCATTTTTGCGAATATTTTCTTGCATATAATGCATGTTTGTTCAATTCCGTTCTATATTTCTCTAGAATAAAGTTTACTCTTTTTAGTTTTTCCGACATTTGATCATTGCAATTCTCATATAAATTGATTTGGGGAAGTATACCCTCCATAGAATTGTCGGCAAAATCAATCATAATTTAACAAATCTAGAAAAGATAGATTTAGAAGTTTTGCATATTATATTTTAAAAACATTACAACTTAAGTTCAAATTTAATGGAAAATAGTTATAAAACTTAAAAATATCGCATTACTACAGCAATTTTAAACGGCCATTATCTATGAAAATCCCAAAAATTTATTTTTTGTAAAATTTTTTTAATCGCCTTAGAAATCCCAGAAAAAGGTTTTGGCAATTCATAAAGAGCATTAGCGTTTTATAGCGTTAATAATATGACGTTGTTGGCGTTTTATAGCACGAGATGCATGTCAAAAACCGCCAATATATATATAATACCTTCCTCTATGTATTTTACCACATAACCATATAAGCTGATTTTTCGATAGTTTTCTAGTAGTCCCTACCTTCATGCAAAATATTTTAAGGATCGATGAGTTTTTAGCGAATAATCGCAAAAAGTTTAATTTTCGGCCAAAAACCCCAAGTCCTTCTATGTAGTATGGAAACATTTACCCTATGTAGCAGATTTTTGAAAAAGTCATACTACCTAGAGGGAGCTATTAGTATAGATATAGTTAGTTATACATATATATATATATATATATATATATATAAATATATATATATATACATACATATAACTATATGTATATATATATATATCTAA
>CABFPE010000043.1:283450-303997 GCA_900660155.1 Hofstenia miamia
ATATATATATACCACTGTGTTCACAAAATATAATTATTGTGCCTGTTCTGTGTGATAACACACAATAGTCCCACTCTTTGCCCACACTTTTTATAACCCCCATTCTGTTCTTTTTGCATGTACAAAACGGTAAAAACTATTTTTGTACAAAATGAGATTATACAATGGTTTATCATTTTCACGAAACCCCTTAAAAGGATAGTGGTGTACCTAAAAAAGAGGTAAAATCGGGTTGAGATTTTTAAACCCGACCCGAATCCGCTTTGCTCAACCCAATCCCGAAATGAGTATTTTAATCAGATTTCAACCTGAATTTCTAAAATCATCAAGTATTGTATTGATAATAATTCTAATTCACTAAATGTGAATACAAAATTTAATTTTTTTTATGTTTTGTATTCTTTGTGTCATATGCGCTGCTGATTAGTTTACATTTAGATTTAGTAATTATCTTCTTACCATTATAAACGCGCTGATACGAGTTAGTTCTTTTCATTCCAGCTTAAGTGTTCGGTGAACAAACTAACAAGTTGAAACGTCCTTGAGATGTTACACATTTCAATGATCACAACAAATTACAATATCATTATATCTTACTAAACCTAAGAAAAAACCTTTTCTATCCAAACTTTATCCGTTGTTTTCAAAAACTCAATCCGACCAGACACAGTTTCCACCTCTGACCTGAAAATATTTGCAATTACCGTAGCTAAAATATACTTAAATTTTATCGAAGCATTTTAAAGTTCCACTGTGTACTATGAAAAACGGCACCGACTCCCAGTGTGCACGCCTTTTAGAAATGCAGAATTATTTACTATTTAAGAATTACGTGCGCATGGAAAACAAATAATTATTTTGGATCACATGGTAAAGAAACAAATCCGCGCAGAGGAAAAATTAGTACTGCTGCTGGACCAATTGTTTTTAGTAATTGTTTGATTTAATTACTCTACAGAAAATGCAATACAATTATTAAAGAAATCAGCATATCGCACCCTCTCTTCAAAAGTGACAAGTAAAAAAAACAATTCAAAATGGAACAGTTTTAAAGAATCACTGTGACCCTAGTTTAAAACAACTAGTGACACATAGCGCCATCTAGTGGCTTAGTTAGGGAGCTTAGTTGCAACACTTAAATGACGAATGGAGTATCATTTGGCAAGTTCATTTGTGACACTAACACAAAACTGGCCATTTTTGAGTTGTGTCACTTTTGAAGAAAGGGTGCGATATGTCCTTAAAACCGAAATATATTTAAAATTTTTAATTAAACTAAACTTGCTATATTGACAAATATGTCGATCTTTAGAGCAGTTTTAAATAGGATTAAACAGGCAAAACCGCAACCCTTCAATTTATATATAGTGAATCTCAGATAAATTTCTAGGGTTTATTTGTCATTGTATTCAATAACATAGCTTTAGAACCTTTCAACTAAAACATTAAAATTAAGTCATAGCTATCAAAACACACTACATTACATTATATAATTTTTTTTAAAAAAGAAACATCGTTCTGATTAAACGAACAAAAATATTTGCAATTCGAACACATCAACATATAAAAAATCTAGCGCACAAAACAAAAATGGATCACCATTGTAAAATATATTTAATAAATGACAGAAAATACACTTCAATATAAACTAGAAGTGTGGGATGATCGTGGCTTCTTGATTTTTTCAAAGTTTTTGGTTATCAAGTCGAAGAGCGCAGACTAAAAATGAGAGGTTAGAAATTCTCGAATAGTGCTAAATGGTTGGTTGAATTAAAAAGGATTAAAAAACATGTTTAACAAGCGCTTAAAACATATTTTTTTTCAGAATTTAATTATTTTTAGTTTAGATTTAGTACATGTATAGTTTCCAGTGCTGTAAAATAAACGCTGCAGAAATCATCAATGATTAATTAATTTAAACAATTTATACTATCGAAACTGATAAATTATCACTTCAAAATGCGATATTATATGATTTCCACGCTCAAAATTTGTTCAACGTACTTTCTAGCAATCGTGCTAGTGCTTTGCGCTGCCATTTCCCTAGTTGCCTAGACACGTCGTCGTTGCTCCCTCAACTGAAATTAAATACAACAAACATCCTTGAATTTTAATTTTGATATTGCACTAAATTCACTCCTTCGCTTATAAACCGTTTTTGATAATCCTAATATCTCTAATAATCTTCCAGCAGAAGCCAAAATATGTTTTGATTAATCATTATAAATGGGATAAAGGATACGACATTTTATGTTTTCTTCATAAAAATTTTTGAAAAAAAACAATGAAAATTGGTTTCAATTTGATACGCAGAACGAAAAAAGATGCAAAGCCGAAAATGCGAACATGAATATGCTCGTCTTAGTTGTTCGGAAGCCGAAGAATTCTCAATCCAGAGCTTCAAAAGATTCAGCTGTAGCTGGGTCATCAAGATAACTTGAATTGACTGATTGTAAGATAATAAATTGTATCGAGCGACTGCACAGTTTTTCTTTGTTACCAATGTTTTGTTCAATTGCAGTGCTACAATAATTTTAATCTGTTCAGGCGCATTTCAAAACAATTTTTAAGTGCGCGATTGCTAATCTGCATACGGGTATCTATCACCAAATCAAAAGAAAGCTACAGGATCCACACTGAATGAAGTCTATGAAGAACTCTGAGGGAAGCTACGAATTATTTTAATGGTGTTTCCATAACTTTCTCCACAAATGCAGATCATATGTTATAAAAACCTCGATCATTCGATTTTCAATTATGAACACTGACAAGTATTATTCCGTAGGTTCCATTGATAACTGCTTCACTATGTATCTTTAAAGTCAATTGGCATTAGCCACAATTGATACAAGTATTGAGCACGAATGCTCAACTTATCAGTTGTTTGCATCTTTTGGCAATAGACTTTCCCCTGAAGCTTTAACCGAAAGTTGTGAGTCCTGACTACCTTAATGCGCAGGTTCTAAAACAATTTTGGCGTCAGACATGCTAGAAAAGTGTCTTGGGTATACTTGGGTGGCAAAACCGCAAAAAACTGACAGAAATAAGTTGTTTCGGCTTTTTTTGAATAGCCAATGTCACACGTATATGTTCATACGGTTCTGTACTTTTATCAAGGTGTCGAGGAGGCAGTTTCTCGTAAGCAATTAATTGCTGTAGCTTTTGACAAAATTCAGAGAGATTCTTCGATAATTTTTGACGGTTTTGAAATTTGAACTGCTTTGTTAGAAACGTTCAGGAGCAGAGGGAGTGGCCTCCAGCAGCTGAATATCGATACAACAATTTGCCTTCACCTCTCCACTTTGATAAGCGAAGGACCTTGTGGCAAATAATTAGATGTCAGCAACCATACCCTTTATTAATTTTATTGGAGGTGAAAACGAAGTTTTGGTAAAGAATTCGAGAAAATGTACCTAACTATAGCTTTAGACTAGACTCATTGGCCGCCAGTACGTCAGGAATAGAGAGAACTTTCGGTACTATAGAGCCAAAGAAGATTCAAAAGCTCATTTTCTGCAATTTTTAATTGAAAGAAATTGTAAAATGCTTGTTGAATCCAATTATTGAATTGACTTATTACTTTGCTTTACTACGTTCAATCAATGTTTAACTTAACATTTTTTCATTTATTGCTTTTCACAATTAACTTGAAATTTGGAGCAGGTGTATCTTTGAAATTTACTGAATATTTTATTGAAAAAAACCGATTCAGAAAAAAGTATGCTTGACACGTTTGTTTTTTCCAACACTGTAATGCCACATATAATTTAAGAGTAGAATATAAACAGTTGAAAAGTAAAAGAATTACGTAATGATTGCGAATTTCACAACAAGTGAGGCGTAGACTGACATACTCTTTTTCATCTAATTCATGAATGGCAAGTTTGTAATCTTCCTAAAATCAATAATTCAACTGGAGTAAAAGAACCATAGTCATAAGACAGCATGTTACATACAGCATTCCAATGTTAGGCTCTGTTCAAATGAATGCGACCACATTTAATGATCTTGCTACTATATGCGGTTAACTCAAAACATGAAGAACTTCATAAAATTTAAGCAAAATAAGACAAAGTAGTCTACGTCAATAGCTCATTACAGTGGTTATTTGCTTATCCTATTGATATTAATATTAATCCTAAAGTGCCGAAGATTTTATTAATCTGAATAACGTCTGGTGTATGCACAACAATATTGAATGAAGCTTGGGCTACCTTGAGAAAACAAAATATTTAAAGTTAGTTATTGCTCCTAGGAGGTATGCAAAGAACTAAACATTAAAAACGGAATTTTCATTGAAAAACTAACTCTTTTTAGGTACAGCCTAGTCCACACTTTCGCCAATAGTATGAATATGCCAGTATTTGAAAATTGCCAAATATGCTGAAAAAAACTGTTTGAAAATTTAATAAAAACGGTTTGTCCTTCTAAAATGACATGCAGTATGCTGTTTAAGGTTAATGAGTATTTTACAATGTTAATGATTTTACAATGGAATCATAGCAATTCTATGATACTAATCATACAAAATATTAATACTCAATTGTACTCCTCTAGTTCGAATCACTCAAGTAACTAATGGTAAGAACACTCGTTACAATATTTACCCTTGTTTTGAATACTCGTTGTACCAAACGTCCTTTGTATTTTACATGAAAAAAACGTTTATTGAAAAAAAATTACTGAAACATCAATATTGTAACTTTTGACAAAATTAAGTGTAAATTAAATGGATCTTACATTTACATTAAAACAATCAACATCTAAAAGCTTCGAAAATGTATAAAAACCCAATCTAGAAAGACTTTCAACCGATATCAAATACCTTAAATACAAGTAGAATAGAAAGAAAACGATGATTTTGAAAATACAAAAATGTTGAAAAAATTTACTTTGGTACGATTACAACTATATTGTATTTCACATACATACCTTAAGTTACTCGTTAATGTAATTTCAAGCATACACAGTGCACATTTGATCGGTATGAGCTTACAAGATAATAAGCGGCCTCGTATGTCCATAAATACTAGGCGCTCTGTATATTTCTTAAACCATGAACAGTAAGCTTGAAAGCATAATAAGCAACTCAGACGACGGCCACATTATGATCATCAATTATATTTATTTGCCTCAACTGAATTAAATAACTTACAACTCCTGGATATTTAATAAATTTTGAAGCCAATTTTGCTCGTGTAAAGTTATAATTGCCAATGCCCTCTAGAAATTTTGAACCATCTTCTTCAGCGCCATAAACTTCTTTGAGGGTGTCTTCCTATAAGCATAAAATTAAATACTCACATTAGGTCGTTTGGCCATTTTTGAGACAATGCTGGCACGAAGTAGAGTGTATTTACTTAGTCTCTCCAGCAACTGTGCGCCTTCTAGCTCAATCTGACGAACACCTTGCAAAGCTTCCTCCTACAATTAAGCGCATTTATGCAAATATCAAAGCAAATGATAGCGTGAAACATTCGCAGTAAGAGGATTATAATTTATATTAGGCGGCATTAAGGAATNATTTCTTAAACCATGAACAGTAAGCTTGAAAGCATAATAAGCAACTCAGACGACGGCCACATTATGATCATCAATTATATTTATTTGCCTCAACTGAATTAAATAACTTACAACTCCTGGATATTTAATAAATTTTGAAGCCAATTTTGCTCGTGTAAAGTTATAATTGCCAATGCCCTCTAGAAATTTTGAACCATCTTCTTCAGCGCCATAAACTTCTTTGAGGGTGTCTTCCTATAAGCATAAAATTAAATACTCACATTAGGTCGTTTGGCCATTTTTGAGACAATGCTGGCACGAAGTAGAGTGTATTTACTTAGTCTCTCCAGCAACTGTGCGCCTTCTAGCTCAATCTGACGAACACCTTGCAAAGCTTCCTCCTACAATTAAGCGCATTTATGCAAATATCAAAGCAAATGATAGCGTGAAACATTCGCAGTAAGAGGATTATAATTTATATTAGGCGGCATTAAGGAATGCGTTTCTTTTAACTAATAGAGAGCTTAAAAAAAGTATTTCAGATGGATTGGGATGAAAATACTGTGACCTCGGAAAGCAAATATTTAGTATGAATTGCTGTTTTTTTAAGTCTTTCTAAATACTCTACAGCTATTTTAATAATATACGCGAATTGTAGAAAAAATAGATGTAAAGTGGGAATTCACTGAAGTTACGTTAAGAGACTACACAGAACAGTGGAGTAGGCATATGGGACTGGGAACAAATCCTATTGGCCAATGATAGATTAAGTTGATTTTTAATATTATGTTGTAAATTAATAATAAATTTTTGGTAGGTGAAAATATGTTACAAATGACTACATATCATTCCAATTCGCAATGCTGTGTTCGTCAGAAGAGAGCTTTAATCAAATAAGTAATTATTTGATATAGAAAGCATTAAAATTGGCACAGTTGGCTAAAAAGTACAGAAATTCATTTATAAGAAGTTCAGGGCAGAGTGGGATGTTAAATGTTTCAAACAGCTTAAAACAGGACAGTAAAAAAACACATGTTTAAAACTACTGGACTCCTTATCACTTTTTTTAGCATTTTGATTTAACAACATAATCCTCACTCTCAAAAAATGTTTCCCATAGTTAGTTTTTCTTAAATAATAATTTTAAACAGTACGAAACATAAAATCTTTAAAGGCGTACACTGTTTCATAGATTACATATAATTATTAAGCGATAATTGATCTTCATCTGAGAAGGCTGTCTTATACTTCTGAGAATTAAGATGGACTATCTGTCTTAAGAAATACGAAACTTTAAAAATATTACATCATTCTTTTAGTTTTGGCCAATATCCTACAGAGATCACCAGAGCGATAACAATACAGCTTCAACTGCAATAAAATAATAAAAAATTACTTGTATAGAAACTCCAAAATTGTTCCCGTCTTCTATTTTAGGTATTAATAATGTGACCCACATCTTCACAGTGTTACATTTCTCGATTAATGTTCTAATAATGGGCTTTAACTGTGTTGCAAGTCTAGAACATAAAAAATACAAAATTAAGATTAAAAAACCAAACCTCTGAATGAATTTATTAGCCGGCACTACTCCATGATAAATTTCATACCCATAAGTTGGATCTTTACTAATTCGTGGTCTTTTACTGCAAGGCTAAAACTGAAGTTACCAAAATCTGCCAAGTAAATTAAAAAAGTCAGCTATAAATTCGGAATTACAAATTATAGCATTGCAGTTGTTGATAAAATTTGTGACTAAGTGACGAATTTCAAACAACAAACAAAAACATTAACATCGTATTTCTTACCTCTCCAACGTCACCATTGTGGAGAGCATCTGCATTAAAATCTTCTTTTAAGGAATCAAAATCTGTTATATTCCACTCAGGACTCTAAAAAAATTGTTAACCAAGAGTTTATGAAATAGCATACAAAACTTGTAATATTTTATCCATCTCTAAAATTTGACGTGGAAAAAAGTCAGTGACGAGCAGTTCTGCTTGGCGGAAGAATCCATCTTTAAACTGTTCAACCTAAACAAAATCTACTTTTTAAAATTTTAAGATTTATGAAAATTTTAAAACAAACACTTCCTGGAATCTAAAGATGAGATGAATTCCATTAGAAAGAAGGGCTTTATGCGAAACAATCGTAAACTTACCATCAATATATTAAAAGCTTGAGGTGGAAAATTGCGTTGGTTTCATTTATAATTCGATTAGCAATTTTGTACAGCATCTTTTTTCATAATGAACAATTTAATACATGTATGATACATATCGAATTTATGTATTCATCATTTTGATGAACTATGCATATAGTTGAAAATTAAGCCCTTATATGCTTTCTTTTATAATTTTTTTTAATCAGTTCATTCTACAAATTTGTCTGAGTGCCTATAAAATTGAAATGAATACAGAAGTGATTTCCTTTGATTAATGGACAATGCACTTTTCTTACCTTACTCTAAGAAATGTGACCATGAGAAACTAGAATCTATTTCCACTCCAAGATATTTAACAAATTTGGACGGCTCAATTGGTGAGTTATATCTATAAACGAGGAAAAGATGATTGTGACCATTAATATTCATAGTCAATTTGTTATGGTAGAAATAATATTTAAACTGTTAAGTGCAAATTACGTCTTAGTGCGCCTTTCCCAAATTGTCACGTTTTTAATAAATTTTATTTTGTTTAAAGTTCATATTTAATGGCATACTAAGCTCTAGGGACCTAGGCTTATACCTAACTATATCATACCTGGAAATCCACTTTCAAATATTGTAGACTTCTTACAGCTTAACTTCCGATAACAAACGCCCGAAAAAATAAAAGCTTCGAATATGTAAACATATTTAGTTAGTATGCCCATTTCTAAAGCAGGGTCTCTTTTCTGCATTGTAGACAATTTTTGAAGGATTTGTCTCGATTTCGTGCAGGGGGTGGGGTAATTGGGAAAATGTTTTCCTATTAGTATTGATAAGCAAAATTTCTAAAAAAATATATCGCTATGTAGCGCAATTATAAATTTCAACAACACATGTCGCTTAAAAGGATCTCAAAGGAGTTTGTACTTTTGAAAACGACATATTTGTAGCTGACGTTTCTGATCAATTTCTTAAAAACAACATATGTTGTAGCTGACGCTTAACAGGTTAATTAATAGAATAGCAATTTTTAACTGATTTATTGCAGGATACATCATTAATATACATCGTAAACAGAATTGACCCCGGCACATTACTTTGCAGAATATTCTTATTAGCATATTCGTGTGTTGAATAGAAAGTTTCGAATCTCTTTTATTCATTTTGTGAAAGTGGATACTATTGGAAGTGTTTTAACAAGGATATTAATATCAAGGCTGTGAAAAGCCTTGCTCTGGTCTAATAGAGCAAATTTGTAACATATAATTCTACCTAGGGCTAATCTTGTCCTCGCAGTAATTGATATCAAGATATCTGTTGTGATGAATACCTTTCTAAACCAAAATTGGCTATCGATGGGACATTTCTCCTAATATTTGATATCCTGATTTAAACTGGTGAATGAAAAACAAAAGTTTGCAAGATATAGCTAATTATAAATTGTAGAGGTTTAATAGTTAACATTGTTATCAAGACTTGACATTCCAGCGGCTTTGAGTCTAAAGCGTTTTAATTTATAACTTCAGCAGGGGAATTTTCATGATCAGTGTTTTTGAATATCCATAAAAAGTAACTTTGCGAATCAATTTTGCAGTAGAATACTTGCTTTAATTGCTATATAATATTCTGCCACATGCAGATCCCCTGAAAATATAATTAATAGGCTTTTGCAATGCTGAAAACCGACTATCTTCAGTATGGTCCATAATTGATCAGCCCAGATTTAAAATGGACGTGCAAATTGTAGTTTTAACAGGGATATTGATTTTTATGCCCAATAAAGGCAATTAAAATAAGTAACAAACTCTAAACCCAGGCCCAACTAGTCATTTAAAAATGTCATAATTGATAGGAATATTTTATACTGTATTGTGTGTAACCTGCAAATACACGTTTATGCATATGAATATAAAAATAGCTGTTGCAGAATTGCAGATGCGATATAATAATTGCTACTGAATTATTTGTATATTATACAAATTAAATATGCAGAAAAGGATATTTCAAATTTATTAATTACTCTAAAAAAGAATTTACCAATCAATTTTGTAATCCTTTTTCTTAGAAAGCAATTCTGCACCTTACCTAAATCATGTATATAAAAACTACGTAATCAGTAATCTAATCATTTCTGTTAGATTTAATCGATTTTAGCAGATTATATATATATATATATATATATATATATATATATAAATTATACAGAAAACATCTATTGGTCAATGTGCTTGAATGCAATATTGAAAATTGTACTGTAGTGTAGTGATGTGCTTAAAGCACTTGAAAAGTTTAACAAATTTTCATTGAAAATGCCGATTTTTTTAGTTTTTTAATTATGGGATTAACAGCGCATTTTATTGATATGCAGATACTATCGAACCCGTGTGAAATGCGCGTCTCGATGAGTTGAAATGAAAAGAGAAACTTCTCTATCTGGTGTAGCTTTCGGATTTTCGATATTTTCATTCATTTTTGAGGTATAAGCGATTAAAATTTCATCAGGCTACTTAAGTTTAAAATAGCTTACGTAAAATGAAAAAATTTACAGTTGACAGCAGAAATTTGCAAACATTTTTTTCAAGATTTGACAATTTCTTCTGGAAACGTTCCATAGAGTGGAATAGGGGACGGGAAGTCCACCAACAGGGAGAAGCATAGAGAAGAATGGCGCGAGGAATGGACTTGAAAGAAAATTTCACAGCAGCCGTGGAATTAAAGGGAACACTGTGAAAGAGGGCAAAGAGTGAGGAATTAGCTTTGCGGAGACGAAAGGACACATTACCAGACCAATTCAAGTTATCAGCAAGTTGAACTCCAAGATAAGTATGTTGAGCGGAAAAGTTAACAGGAAGAGGAAGATTAGAAGGGGGAGATACAGAAAAGGACATACCACATGTCTTGGCTTGGCTAAAATCACAATGGTTAACCGAGAACCAAGTAGCCAAAAGCTCAAGATCCGAGGTAATATTGGAGGAGAAAGTACTACCAAAATTGAAAATCGCAGTGTCATCGACGTACAGTAGACAGGATGAGTTAAGGACAGATTGAGAAAGGTCGTTGACAGCAACAAGGAAGAAGAGAACAGCAAACACGGAATTTTGAGAAGCACCACTAGAGACAAGAGCAGGGGACGAGTTGATTTTGACACACTGACGACGATTGGACACGTAAGACTGAAAAAATTCGATGAAATCAGCATCAAAGCCAAATAAACTTAATTTGTCAAGAAGGATAGAATGAGGGAGCCAATCAAAAGCTTTAGAAATGTCAAAAAAGATAATGCAACTTGGATCACTATGATCAGAGTGAAAATTGCAGTTTTCAATCAAAGTGAGCAAGTTAGTGATGGTAGAACAACCCGGAAGGTTGCCATGTTGAGAGGCGGAGATGAGGTGACGAATTTTAGAGAACACAACGAAAGACAAGCCGCTCAAAGATGATTGACAGCCGAGAAAAAATAGCTATTGGACGATAAGAAGTGACTTGAGAGGAGGGAAGCTGATTGGATTTTAACAATGTTTTCCAGCAAGGCGGAAAACGCTTAGAAGAGCAAATGTAGAAGAGATGTTTCGTGGATTACAAAGAATGGGACGCCATCAGGATAGCAAGGACCAGAGAACTTGCAGGACTTAAGCATGACGGAAATATCATGGGCGAAATATTCTCAATGTTTCTAAAATTTCTGCATCAAAAGTTGGCGAAGGTATAGAATAGGGTGCACGCGGACAAAATAAACACTAATCCAGGGTAAAAAACGATGAGAAATGCAATAACATACTTAAAAAGCTTAAAAAATAATGTATGAAGACCAATAATTTTGCATAATTAACCAAATTCTTAGCACGCGGTAACACCCGGTACGTATTTAAGGACAATAGCACAAAAAACTTGAAATTTATAATTAACTATAATTAAACAAATTACACGATATAAAAGTATATTCTATTATTAACCCAAATGCAAGATAAAAGTGTACATTTACGTAAATCTATACATTTTTAGTG
Organism: Hofstenia miamia; assembly: GCA_900660155.1. Classification (NCBI taxonomy): domain Eukaryota; kingdom Metazoa; phylum Xenacoelomorpha; order Acoela; family Hofsteniidae; genus Hofstenia; species Hofstenia miamia. The sequence continues at coordinate 295,106 of CABFPE010000043.1, forward strand.
TAAATCAAGTCCTTTTTACGTGATTTTCAAGTAAATTGGAACTTTCAGAGAATTTGTTCTTCCGATTAGTATTTATTCTCATATTTTATTTTCCGATTAGTACTGAATTTATAGCTAGCGTGACCGCGTTGCATAAATTTTTAATGCATAAATATACATTTCGCTAGTATAGTTATAAATATATTTTGAATAGTGCGGATGTACAGAAGCGGTGGGTGCAATATCCATGGGCCTGTCGATATGCAATTGTTACTGAAAATTTAAATGAATTTAATCAGTGTTTTATATGCATTATGTATAACGTTCATACTTATTGTACATGGATATGGCAATCAACATAGGCAAGTAGTGCAAGAACACATTTTGTGCAATTGATTCAAAACGAGAAATCGCCTTTTTTAGTTTCCGTTTGTATCTTTGATTATGTAGTGTCGTTTTACGGATTCTTCATAAAGCAATGATCAAAAGCAGGATCATTTTGCACCTAACAGCATGTAGTTCTACACACAATTCTAAAGCAATCGATTTGATAATTTTATCAATTAACGCGTTTTCAATTATGTTTTACTCAAAAAATCATAATTGCTTAGTAGATTAATTGAAGTACCTCCTTTTGAAATTTAAATCTATTGGCTGTTCGGTTGTAATTAACATTCTAATCACAACGGTGCAATAGCTTAAAGAGATTGATTCAATTTAGAGGTAGCCGCTGCGTTAAATAATGTGGGCAATCAAAGGCGCCGCAAGAAACTTCTTAAAGGAGGGACAAAAAAATTTTTTTGCACGTGTGATATTTTAGAAATCTGTTTTTGTTGAAAAAAATATTTTATTTCAAAGCAATTTCTTTTTGAGTAAACTTAATCATTTAATTTAAAGCGAACAATGAAATGAGATTTTATTTTCCAAGTATTTTGATTATCCGAAGTAATGTTCTAGAATGTGCTTTAATCTCCCATCCCATGTGTAAAAATATAAGAATGTGGGCCTTTGTTAGTTATTTTTTACCACAGCAATATTTACGCGCTTTATATCTGATATACTGCATTTCAAATGGAAGTAAATTTCAAAATAACACTATTATTTTCCAGATAGTAATCAAAGATTTAACCTGGTTTAAGAATTTAAAGATTTTTTTAACCAGAAATAACTTGCGTCTTTTATCTATACTTAATAGTATAATTCACATGTATACATCTATATACATTAGAATTGAAAAATGGATAAATGTATTTCATGCAGTAAAAATATTTCCCAATACACTTAGCGCAATACTAAAATACATTTTAAATTTATTTAAATCAAGTATTACTAAGAACTTCGATTTGATAAAACTAGTCAATTCAATCAACTCACCATGAAATGGAAGCGGTTGCAAAGCATAAAAGCTCATATTTAAACATCTCAAATAAGGACAAAAAAATTATAGATTTGCATAAATATACTTTTATATCCTGTAATTTGTTTAATAACAGTCAATTATTTTATGAATTTCAAGTTTTCTTTGCTAATAGCATTAAATATATACCGCTTGTTACGAATTTGGTTAATTATGTAAAGTTATCGGTTTATATATATTATTTTTTTGAACTATTTACATCTGTTATTGCATTTCTCATCGTTTTTTACCCTGGATTAGTTTTTATTTTGTCCGCGTGATCCCTATTCTTACCTTCGCCTTCTATAAGTGTTTATTTTGTCCGCGTGCACCCTATTCTTTACCTTCGCCCAAAAGTTTTAATATTTCTATTTCTTTTTGTAACTGTTTGTATATTTGTTCACCCACCTCTACTTTTCCATAATAATTAACTGTTGATCCCGTAGCTAATGCCTTGCTCAAGTCAAGCATATGAAACAGCTACATACACATATCACATTGACCACATTCAACATTTAAATTACAAGCACAGCAAAGAAAATTTTCATTTTCATTGAAGCTGCCATTAAATTCTGAGTCTAAACTATAACAAACAAGCGAAGTATGTTCGACCAGGAATTGTATTTACTAAAACCTATAAATTAATATATAAAAATTCAGTCACACGTATTAAATTCTACATTGAATGTCTAATCCTGAAGAGTGTTACAAAATAACCAAATAAACTAAGAAAATAATGCAACAATAAGTACCGAACCTTTTTCTCTACATCTTTATCTACTTTTGGCAAATGGTCAACCATTACAAATTGAAGTGTCCCTCGTTCTTTCTATCAATAGATGCCTAGACTTATCGTTCAATTTAGATACGTATAATATTAGGTTACAACTTTTTACTGACATAAAGAACCTTGAGATCGGTAAAGCATATCTTTTTGACCAAATAAACAAAATTGAGCATGAATAAAACATGTGTATCAAATACATCAAAAAAGGACATCAAAATTTAGTCATTGACTAAAAATAGCAGTTGTTTATTAAGTTGTAATCTATGCTAAGTGATAAAAAATTATACTTTAATAAAAAATATTCAGATGAATATTTATTGTACATATGATACAATTTTGACTTTATGCTTAATTATAAGCAAGGACAGTCACTACTTGCATTTCAAATATATTTAACACTACTCCCCATGAAACTATTTTGATCTAACTTGATATTTAAGGATCTCTTTTAATATTCCTTGTGCATTGTAATTTCATAATATGTAGCTAATTTTTTTTAACTCTAATATGTTTTTGTGTCATATATACAATGGGGATGTAAAATAGTTATTTGGGCTAATTTATCCATTTTAACAAAGGATTTTGTAGATTCAACGTATAAGATAACACAATTTAGTAGAGAAAATTACAGACCTTGTTGGATCTTCTAATTGAAATGTTTCGGATTTTTGAAAAATAAAATTTAATATTATTGTTGCAGATACATCAAATGAATAATCAGAAACATATTTTTGTGATTTGTTCAACATCTGAATGATATGAACTTCTCTATTATTGTATTTGCTAATGTAATGTCATCACTGAAACTATTGCAAATTATTTTCAAACATTGAAGTATATGAGTAGTTTTCAGAACCTCCAAACCAATTATAAGACTTTTGTAAAATGACTCACTATCATCTTATTAGTTTGTGCTGATGTTCTGTTTATGAAAAGATGTTTCATAAGCTAAGCATAGGAATAGGGATGTTTATTGTTATAGCTTTTCTATTGCTCCTTTTGAATTTACAAGCACTTAAACAGATGGATAGCTACACTTAAGTTAACCCTCTATTTTTGTTCCAAATTTGTAGGAAACAAGAAATTTGAGATGTCTATGAACAGCTTCAATTTATGATATTAACTATTGACTGTATCATTATGGACTTCATACTTCTGCTTGCTGCATCAGTGATTTACATGTATCTAGGAAAATTTATCCATCAAAATATAAGGCTATTTACATGTAAGTGTGATATTAAGCTTGTGGCTCCCAGTTGCTTAAATTTCCTTTTTGCTAGCAATAAAAAACAATTGATGAACAAAATTATTAATGGTAGCACATTCAGGGGTAAGTAACAATAGAGAATACTGCACTAATCCAATCACTGAGTGTTTGCCTTGAGCCATTATCATTAAATCAATACCTGGTGATCATCACAATCTATTGATTCTTCCTTCATTGCAATGGTTTTGTTTGGGCCTCAGCCCTGTGAACTGCTGTTGATCTAAATAGATTATACCTTTACAAGGCAGTGTCTAAACTAGGTAGGTAGATAAGATATAACTTGATTACAGTCAGATTTGGCCTGGAGTAGGTCCCTGCTGATATATTTTGCTTTAATCCAACAGTTTGTTTACTACTACTCAACAACTTTATTATCAGACTGTATTTTATTGTATTTGTTTAACTTTGTTTGTGTCAATTATGATATAATGACTTTAGTATTTCACAGTAGCAGTGATTTGTAGTTTAGATAACTCCATTATCTATTTATTCTAGGAAGTTTAAAGTTAATCAAATTTATAAAAGAAAAAACAATATTTATATGGCCTTTTGACTATATTGATAATGTTTTAAGAATATCTTTCCTAACTCAATGAACAAGTGTTTACTAATTTAACTGATATGACATTTAAACAGTTAAGTAAAAATTTGAATATTTCATTGAACAAAATGAATAAAGTTTAAGTAAAGTCTCCTAAGATTTAATAACAACATAAATTTCATTCTAACAAGCTTAAGTGTATTTAGTCTATAATTCAAAGAGAATAGAGAATAGAATCACTTATTTATTCATTGACTATCTGAGTATTTACAACTAAGCATTCTATGAGAAAAATTACTGATATATATAAATATATTTGATCTAGTGTTTCCATGAATTCTTAATTTCTTTATAGGCAGAAACATGGTGATGATGCAAACAAATAAAAACTCCTAAACAATTTAGCATAAAGAAAGAGGTGAGCTTTTGTGAAATCATGTACAATCAATATTAGGCTCTTAATTTATCATGAGTTATCCTTGACAGTGTCTGTTTCAACAATTCATGAGCATCAGCAATTCAGTTAACTCAACAGTTAGTTCCCTATCATATATAACTGAATATATGTGGAATATACCCTTGAGTTATATCTGCAGCTAACTACAATATTTTTATTGCATTGCATCTTCCTCACAGAGATCTTGCTGAATCAAATGGACTATTGCCAATGCAGTGCAAGTGATAACAGATTCATTGACTATCAATGCTCTCTCAGTGTGATTCTTTGAAGTTTCTTAATAAAGCATTAGGTATCTATCTTTGTTTAGTACTGACATACATTGCATTAACAATTACAGTGAGTTCAAGAGCTTTAATAACATGATATAAAATATTAAATTCAGTTAGAATTAATTAAACATGCTGTAGAGTCACTTAGGGCCCCTTTTTGTTTTTATAAATTATCATTTGTATTGTGCTAAATACTGCCTTAAATTAGTTAAATTAGTTTGTTACATCACTATGACATCTTGATTTTCGACTATCTGTTTTCTAGTGCAGTAATTTGAATTTATAATGATCTGTCCCCTCATTTTAGAAAAACATGTAATTGCTCTATTATTTTGTGAGGGAAATTTAATGCAAATTTTGTAAATCCCAAACAGGTAATAATTCTCAAATTGTTACAAAAATGTGAGAGACCTGTAGCAATAGCACACTTCAATCATGTTTGGTTTTTTAAATTATTTATTACTCTAACCCTTTTAGGTTTTCAATGGATTATTTTGTAATAATAATTGCTTAAGCTCTGGCAACAATTTTGGAGCTACTCCTCCTCTGTTTAGGGCGACACCATGCTCTCTTCCACTTGGCAATCCAAATTGTGGTAATGCATTAATGTAGCATAATCCAAAGCATAATGCTGCTAAGAAGAGAAGATCAGATGATTAGTCAGAATTAAGATCAAATTATTATTTATTGATTAAAAACAATTTATATTTAATTATCATCATTATGTTTGTAATAGGCAACTAAGAAACAATATAGCAAATTAGTACTTGTTGACAAATAATTTGACTAAGCAAAGGGAGTGAAAATTCTTCCATTATTTTTAGCCATTTTGGCAGACAAATAAGTTCAAATTTCAAATGACAGTTACTTTTTGAATTTAACTATAAATAGAGTGAGAATCAATTGGAAACTGTTAAAGTAAATTCTTTGAAAATCTTATCTTTAGATTTCATTTGGTTTGCTTATTTATAAATCATTTCAAGCTAAATGGTAGATGCAGCAGTAGTGGCTTGGGCACAAATCAGGAGCAATTCGAGGGTCTTTGATCCAAGCCATGAACCTGCATTTACATTAGGGGTACAGATAGGAGCTTTTCTTCATTTAGCTGACTATCAATTCATTCATGTGCATGTATTAAATAATTGATTTCAGAGATAAGGCTAGTTAGCCTACTGTAAGTTGTATCTATATTACATTATATTGACTAATTAGGTGACCTATAAATAGACAGATAAATAGGCTGAGCATGTATTGCTCATGTCAACAGAACTGTACAGAGATGAAAACTGTGAAAACCAGAGATGAGAGTTAGAAGAGCTGAGATACAAACTGAGAGTGATACGAGAAAACAAAAAGGAAAATCCAAGGGCAACAACAATGCATGAAATAACAGTTCAGCAACTAAAAGAGAGGAGCCTACAGGCGTCACCCACACATTTCAAAAAATGATTCATGGAAGCAGAAGAAGAAGAGGAAGAAGAGCAAAAAAATCATTGATGAAATTATGAAAGCAGTGATGAACCAACTCACAATAAATGAACAGACAAATGTATGAAGGAGACCAACCTATGAGAGCTTGATGCTATCAGAATACAGTCATAAACACACAATACCATGCAAGGCAACCTTGCCAAATTTCAACATAAAGGTCAACAGCTACAACCCAACATTTCTTGAATGGCTGCAAATGTTTGAGATCACAATGGCCAAAAGGAAAGTAAACCAATGGCAGCAGCTGCAAGATTCCCATTATACCTAACAGGAGCAGCATCCCAACACTACCTACTCTTAGATACTGATATGAAATGAGACTACAAACTGTTAATCAGAGACTTTGTAGACTACTATGAGAACAAAAGTTTTAAAAACCAATACCAAATTATACTGAACTCAACAAAGATGAGAAAGACGGATGACATATGAAATTAAATCCAGCAGGTGGAGTGACTTGTAACACTCAGCTCAAGGGGAAACAAATATTCAAAATATGACCTTTTCTCCCACATTTGCAAGGGAATACCAGAGAATATCAGAATCCAATTTGAAATCAAGTGTAGCATCCACTACCAAGTGTCAACAGAGTTAATTATTCTTTTAAATCATTGTTTCCTGGTGTATGCAGGTATGGATGCACTGATATTAATTCTTTACTCCAACATGAGATACATTGTCATTAACTTGCATTAACTTTAAGTAAAACCATACTATTTAAGTATGCTGTTGTCACAGTTCCTCTCCATAATTCCACTGTCTCCTCTGGCTGACTCTGATCTCTGAACCAATCTGCATCTGTGTGCCTCCATTGTTGATTGAGTAGTTCCAGCTCTCAAGACTGGATGTAACTGACTTAAACTCAATTTGTAATGTGTAATTTTGTACTTTGCAACCTGGTAGTGTCACTAGCTGCTTAATAAATACTTCAGCCATTACCAAAACTATTGGCTTTAATTAACATAGATAAATAAAGTAACTAATTACTTGCAGCTTCCTACCTTACATTTAAATAATAATACATGTGTGGTCATTTTATTGGTCTATTAATAGGTCACCTAATTAGACAGTATAATGTAGATATAACCTATGGTAGGCTTCCTTTTCTCTGATAATCAATTATTTAATACATGCAAAAGATTGAATCAATGGTCAGCTAAATGGAGTAAAACTCCTATTCATACACCTCATGTAAATGCAGGTTCATGGCTTGGATCAAGGACACTCAAATTGTTCCTGATGTGTGCCCAAGCCACTACTACTGTGTCTACCATTTAGCTTGACATGATTTATAAGCAAGCAAACTGAATAAAATCTAAAGATAAGATTTTTGAAGAATTTACTTCAACAGTTTCCAAATTGATTCTCACTCTATTGATAGTTAAATTCAAAAAGTACCTGTTGTTTGAAATTTGAATTTATTCATCTGCCAAAATGGCTAAAAATAATGGAAGCATTTTCACCCCCTTTGCTTAGTCAAATTATTTGTCAACAAGTACTAATTTGCTATATTGTTTGTTAGTTGCATATTACAAACATAATGATGATAATTAAATTAAATTGTTGCTCTACTTGTATGCGCCATTTCTTATTGTTGTGTCTGGATAGAAAAATGTGAAGACTCCTGAGGCTTCTTGTGTTTGCTACCTATTTGTAGAAAAATCTTATGTTCTCTTTAAATTCTTCCTATGTGATCATTATTGGGTCAATCTTGTTTAACCTCATCATTGTTACTATTTCCACATGCTTAGTGATATCCTAGTATCATTATTTCTTGTCCCACAGATCTAGGCAGACCTCACTCTTGAAAATAGCATTATTGCTTTTGTTGTTCATTTGTCTATTTCATTTCATAATTCCTTTAATTGGTCATTTATTGGTTTCCCTTGTGTGTATAGCTGATAAGGAGTTATCACTCCTTCAACATATACTCTTTCTTTGTTGTCATTATTGAGCATTATTTCTTTCATTTTCTTGTAATCTTCTCTCTTGAGTATTGATTTGGCTCCTTCTTTAGTATTCACATAGGTCTTATATTTGTGTAAGAAGGTCTTCTTGATTTTTACATTTTTCAGTATCCTCCATCTTCAGAGTACCATCAGGATGGAGACTGTCTGTGGTGGGGTACAAATGAGGATCTTAGTTCTTATCTGTTTTTCTTTTTCTCTGTAGTCCTCTGATGTCATTGGCACTGTTACCAGTCCAATCCTGGCTGGGTAATTCATTTTACTATCTTTTAACAAAAAATCTGCATTAGTCTTCTTCTGCTCATTTTTATCTGAATTTTCTCATTTATTTCTAGTCTTGACATGATGCATACTATATCCACCACTAGCTGGTTGCATGGTTTCAGCATTTCTTCTAGTTCTGTTTTTGTGAATGCTTCCATGAACATAAGTTTCATTGATGTGACTGTTTGCTCTTCTTTCACATACTGGTAGTTTCTGGAGCAAATCTCCTCTGACTCTTTTGTGATCTTTATCTTGACTAAAAATCTTTCATTGTCCATGTTGATCCATTCCATTGTGTGTTCTGGTGTGGAGGCTCCCCATTTCTTTATATTTATTCTATTGATTTGTTGTTGGGTTTTCAGGGATAGGATTAGTTGTGTTGATGTTAATAGATCCTCCTCCTCCTCCTCCTCCTCCTCCAGAATTTCTTTCTATGTCTTGGTTATCATCTCACAGACTTTGACAGGTTCT
>CABFPE010000043.1:307962-319415 GCA_900660155.1 Hofstenia miamia
CTTGTTTCTGGGGACATGTGTAAGGTTTCCAGTCCTATGGGGGATACATCTGTTTCAGAGCATGTTCTCCTTGGGTAGGGGTTGCATTGCTTGTGCCTTTCTTGGTGCTACCTTTCCTTCATCTTGTATTTGTCATTTTGATTTACAATTAGTAGTGGCTAGCAGTTTGGTGTGATTATTTGTCTTTGAACCTGCTTTAAATTAGGTGTAGTAGTGGTGACTGACTATATGCTGCAGTATGGTTCTCCACATGTCTTGTGTTCTTCACTGTCATGGTTGCTTTTCTTACTATTGATTCTAAGTCCTGAGTTAGAGTGTTAGGTTGATTCTTCTTCTTGTTCTTATCTGTCATAGTAGCCATGTAGCATCTGCTACCAGGTGTCAACATGGAGTTAATTATTCTTTTAAATCATTATTTCTTGTTGGATGTGAGTAGGGATGCACTGATGTTAATTCTTTACTCTGACATTAGATACATTGTCATTAACTTGCATTAACTTTAAGTAACTCCATACTCCAACATGAGATACATTGTCATTAACTTGCATTAACTTTAAGTAAAACCATACTATTTAAGTATGCTGTTGTCACAGTTCCTCTCCATAATTCCCATTGTTGATTGAGCTGACTCTGATCTCTGAACCAAAAAGCATCTGTGTTGTTCCCTATCCTATTGCAGTGCAGCTCTCACCGCTGGAGGATGTAACTGACTTAAACATTTCTAATGTGTAATTTTGTACTTTGCAACCTAGTAGTGTCACTAGCTGCTTAATGAATATTACTTCAGCCATTACCAAAACTATTGGCTTTAATTAACATAGATAAATAAAGTAACTAATTACTTGAAGCTTCCTACTTACATTTAAATAATAACATACATGTGTGGTCATTTTATTGGTCTATTAATAGGTCACCTAATTAGACAGTATAATGTAGATATAACCTATGGTAGGCTTTCTTTACTCTGATAATCAATTATTTAATACATGCAAAAGATTGAATCAATGGTTAGCTAAATTGAGTAAAACTCCTATTCATACACCTAATGTAAATGCAGGTTCATGGCTTGGATCAAGGACACTCAAATTGTTCCTGATGTGTGCCCAAGCCACTACTACTGCATCTACCATTTAGCTTGACATGATTTATAAGTAAGCAAACTGAATAAAATCTAAAGATAAGATTTTTGAAGAATTTACTTCAACAGTTTCCAAATTGATTCTCACTCTATTTATAGTTAAATTCAAAAAATACCTGTTGTTTGAAATTTGAATTTATTCATCTGCCAAAATGGCTAAAAATAATGGTAGCATTTTCACCCCCTTTGCTTAGTCAAATTATTCATCAACAAGTACTAATTTGCTACATTGTTTCTTAGTTGCATATTACAAACATAATGATGATAATTAAATTTAAATTGTTCATAATCAATAAATCATAATTTGATCTTAATTCTGACTAATCATCTGATCTTCTCTTCTTAGCAGCATTATGCCTTAGATTATGCTACAATTGTACCAGTTCAATATTTGTCCATATTTTTACAGTATGCATTTCTATTTATGCTACCAGTTTTTGTCAGTATATATAAGTATGATTTATTCACTTGTTTTTCACTTCAGTTTACTTTCAGTAAATTCATTTTGCCTTATTTTGACTCTTGTTTTATTTAAAATGTTGAAATTCTTAATTCATAAATGTAATTAAAGGGCACCTAGATGTGCTACAGCTTGAGCTTGACTAGCATGTCCCTTTAACAGGGCTAGGTATACAGGTAGGAGTTTTTGTAGAACTGCATTTCATTTGTTATTTAAATTGAATATTATTGCATGAGATAAGGATTACACTGAGTTTAGGTTATTTTAACTTAGCATGTAGTTTCAACTTAATGCACCCAAGAGTTATGGATTCTTTATTCTTTATCTAATTAGGGTTCTAGTCTTAAATGACTCTTTCACTAGGTTATGCATATCATGTTGGCCAAGTGTCGCCACTCTTCCCTAACATGATCTCCTGTTTGCTTTTAACTTTTATTAGGATAAAGTATAATAGCAGGAGTAAATTATTTTTTAGCATCAGTAAATCCATGCATCAACTCAAAATCCTCAATAAGCTAGGATAATAGAATAGTTAGCTGAATTCATACTGATGCCACAATATAATCCCCAGAATTTTCTGATTTCAGGATTTTTCTCTCAATAGCAAAAAGAGAACTATGTCCATTTTTTGAAGCTTTTCATGCACTCATGAAACCATTTGTTGATATTTTTAATGAAACATTTAGGATAGGACTTTTTGTAAAATTTAGTACATTTCTGAGTTGAGTTTGAAAATAACACTAAAATCATAGACTTGCCTACTTTATTTGGCTGTATTGGATTATGTATAAACTTGAGAATTAACCTATGAGTTTAAAAAGTAGCTCTATTTAATATTGAATTCCAATTGGGGAAAATGCTGAATTTCATTTCCAAGTGAAATTCTGACTTTAGCAATATGTATATCATTGCGAACAGGCACAAATTTTTGACCACCTAATTAGAACATTAAAAATTGGTGGAGTAGAGGAGAAAATGCTTATAATAACTCTTTTTTCAAAAATTTACAAATTGTGCAGAATTTTTATAGCTTTGTGATATAAAATTACATTTCACAAGTGCTGCCAATAGTTTGTAGGAAAGGGAAATATTGGACAAATTTCAAATATTTCTTGTCTAACATTAGTCCATTCATTTAATGATGTCAATATCTTGACTTCTCTTTATAATCTGAATAAATATGTTAGTGCAATGCCAATACTGTTAAAAAAATACATTATCTAACAATTGTTTCAATATTCCCTCAACCTCAATTATGCCATTTTGTAATGTCCTTCAAATTCATCACAATTATAAAACTTGAAATGTATTAAGATCATTAATGAGACTTTTTGAAATATCCTAAACAAACTTAACAATGGAATTCTATTCTTAAAATTTGACAAATATCATCCTAAGTACTATGAAATTTCTAAAGTTTTGCAATCAATAATATAAACTGAATATATGGATTATGGTGAGATTCTAAACCCAAATGGAATAATAACATTATTCTATTGCTTTAATATAAATTTAATGATAAGAAAAGTGATATCAAAGGCGAAATCTGATTTCATTTTACATGAATTCCATTTTTGCAATCTTCGCTTTTAGCATTGCGATGCTGATATAGTTCTTGTCAGCCTGAATGACGTCATTTAGTAACCTTTATAGGGACTGTAATTTCGCTATAAATTATTTGAATAATGTAACTTTTTAGAAAGGTTGAGATTGATTTTTTACAAACATTAATAATATATATTTTCTTTTACTTAACGTTTGCAATTTGCAGTCCTTAATGTTGTAGTATTCGTAGTATCTTCTTATACACAATGCGAGAGCGGGAATCTATATAATAGGCCTATTTTACATTAATAATACCATATAAATTATAAATTTTATTTTTTTAAATTCTATTTTGGAGATAATTACGAGATGCCTTCGTCGAAATGACGGTTGTTTTTATTTCTTAGAAATTTCTCAGATTGTGCAATTCTAAAATAAATATCAATTTTTAATATTTAGTGTTTCAGTAATGGATTTGTCTTTGGATGATATCATTAAGACACGAAAGAAATCTAAAGTGCGTAAAAGGTAAGATTTTGTATTGTTTACAGCTTCTATTTTTCAGTGTGTGACACAGTTTTTAATAGGAACAGCAAATCTATTAATCCCAAAACTAAAATCCCTAAAAAATCTGTTGTGGATTTACGTAATAAGCTCAAACAAATTGGGAAACCCAAGGCATTGACTACCAAGCGATTGCAAGCAGACGCTCGCTTAAAAATCATAAGCAAGCAAGGAAATCAGCCATTATTAAAGGTAGATTTGATTTTATATTCTTTCTATAGTTTCCTTTAGAAAACCGTTGTTAATGATAGAATGAGGCAGTCTAAGACAATAAGTAAACCCAAACCTCAGTCTACCAAAAGGACAGTTGTGCGATCTGTTAGAACCGCAAAGAAACGGAATGTACCACCCATTAGATCGAATAGATCGGTAATTGTTCATTTGTTTAAGTCATTTAAATTTTGTTTAGTCTTACAGAGAATCAGTTTATTCTTTTTCCCGTGATTATGATGATCCTCGTTCCTATGATGCTGAACTCAGAGAATATTCGTCTATACAGCACCAATTATTAGCCGATGCATCTAAATCTGCAACAATTATAGTTGATAATTTAGCACCTACTGTCACAAGAGATGATTTATGGGTAATAGTTTCTTAAAAAGTTATTCTTACTATGTTAACCATTTATTAATGCATTAATTATTAATGCGAATTAATTACAATATTAAACCTTTGGGGTTTTGTGGTATAAACTTACACGCGTACGTGTTGTTTTATGATAAGTTTTTCAGAGTGCATATATTTTATTCAAGGATGTTTCATTTTTCATTTTGGATTATTATTAATGTTAATCTTTGTAACTGACACAAATATTTCGAAATCAAACCTGCAAGGCCTTGAGTTGTTTGGACAAACTTTCTGGTTGCAAAGCTTTCTCGACAGAATTATCCTACCACAGTCCGTTCAAAGAAGGAGAGTCGATTTGAATACTAATCTTGGCGATGAAGGCGTTGCCGGTCACCACATACGCATGGGTTTTAATAGATTCCCAGAGTAAGGCGATTATTGAAAGTAAGATGACGACTTACACGTTAGTAAAGTGTCCCAAATTATGACTAGCAGAAGATTGGAAATCCTGAGGGCTCATTTACATTTCAATGATAATAAGGCAAATCGGTCAGGAAAGTCATGGAAATTCAAGCAGTTTTTGATCACGTTATGAGGTTTCAGAATTCATTTGAATATGAAGAATAACTATCGGTAAATGAGCATATGATTAAATTCAAAGAAAACAATTCCACCAGCAATGCATGAAAGCAAAACCAACTCCATTGTGTTTTAAAGAGTGGATCCTGGCGGCAACTAAATCTGGTTATGCTTATGTAATACATTTTTATACCGAAAAAGATATAGAAAATAGCCGTTTTGGAGTTAAGCCAGTGTGTAGAAGCAACGGGATGTGTTAATGGCATGGATAACTTTTACACGTCAATCAATCTCCTGCAATGTCTATAAAAATAGAATCAACGCTGTCGGAACAATAAGGGCCTCCCGTCAAAGGCAAAAGAAGTAAAAATGCAAGGAGACACGTTCTTCCGTCTCACGCAATATAAAGTGTCCGTATGCTTGTGGATGGACATACGTACGACCGGATATTTCCGAAACAACTGTCGTGGAAAGACGAAGATAGAAACCAGAAAGACAACCAAGGACCATTCCATCTATTGTTGTAAAGTACACAAAGCGATGAATGTCACTAGAAAAAAGTTTCCATGGGATTGGACATAGATCCCAAAAATATGTGAATCAACAACGCGGATTTTGCTCAATCGATCAGTTACTAAAACCATGATTAGGGGCTTCTCACGTAGAAAAAGTGAGTCAATGGGTCGAACACCTCCAAAGAGTCAGAAGAATTTGCAATCATTGCAGTTCGAGTTTAACAAAAGTAACTTTCAGTGCACTAATTTTGATGTGGCACTTTGTTTCAATAGCTTCCGAAATTGTGACAGGAACTACCATTCATAGAAATACGTATAGATATCTTTTTAACTGATTTTTACTCAATTCTGCCTAATTGTGAGTTCTGCTTCTAAACTGAATAAATTTATTTGTAAATAACATGAATTCATTACTTAAATATAAACTCGACATTTGAGTTTTTCAAATATATTGACTAATGGATAATATTTAAGCAAGAATAATTAATAATTTTCGTGCTACTTAATCTACACTTAAACCCCAACGCCCTTCTTAACACTTAACTCAATGATTTAATTGGATTTAAATCTAAATTGCAGAATAGTGCACTTTAAAAATGTAAACAAAAAAATTTGTACCTCTGCTTTCAATTATAAAGGAATTCCCATTTCTAAGATTTAATTAAATTTCCACTTCCTATACTGTTGGTGCTGCTAGGGTTTCATTTTCCAGAATGGAGCAAAAAATAACGTATTAACATTTATAAAAATTTTTAGAATATTTACAGTTCCCGCTACTTGAGCGATGCACAACTATTTAACTAATTTCGCATATTTCGATAATTTACTTATATCGACATGCCTATCGCGCTCTTATGCAGTTTACACTTAAAATGTGCTTAAAAAGTCTCCTATATCGCTCAAAATATCCGACCCCGATTGACAAGAAAATTCGTATATAACGACATAAATGATTTTGTAAGATATCAAAAAAGTGCCATTATCGTGTCATTTGTTAATAGTATTTATCGATTGACTAACGAACTTGTAGCAAAACTTAGTATGCTTTGATGCTTCTATTTTAAAAGTGTTTAATTTGCCATACCTAGTAATTAATGAACGATGTATTACCTGACGGCCTATTTTATTGAGTGGTGCTAGGTTTCCATGTTTGGATTATTTCGCCATAAACTAACTGAAAGGGAGGTATAAATTATGATCTCATACAAATACAAGTATAGATATTCTAGTTTCTTATGTAATAAGAACATTTTTCCATCATAGGACTTTGTTCAGTTTGTTGTATTCTTTATTTTTATATTTGTTGTATTCTTGTTCAGTAAGAACATATGCATTATAGCATGAATTATTAATTAAATGCCTAGACATTTGAAGTTTGCGGATATCGACTTTCGCCTTATCGACATTGACTGGGAGACTTGTAGAGATTTCGATATATGCGAATTTTACTGTATACAATCCATGACTGTATACAATCCATGAAATCTAATCAGTAGAAGCGTTTTATTTGTTACGGTCAAAACTTTATTACATATATATAGACTAGTTTTATTTAGGAATTATTTACAAGTGTCGGTCCCATCAGAGAATTGGATTATTTAGACAATCGTTCAGCCGCTGTTGAATTTCGTTCGCGTTCTGATGCTAGCCGTGCTATTGAATTATATAATGGCCGCGAGTTAGATGGTCAGTATATTTTTTATGTTTTTAAAAATTTTTGCGCAAGCTATCCTAGTTTCACCAAATCTATTTAATTGCTGTAATGTTTGTCTTTAGATTATACTTTGTTAATTAAGTTTCGTGAATCTTTGTCTCGGAAATATATTGACGAATACAGAAGGTAATTTTTCTTTCAATTAATATATAAATTTTGTATAACTCGATGTTCCAACTTAATTTATCGAATTGTGCATTCTGAACCAATCATTTATCTAAGAAACTTGTTAAAGCATTCTCCTAGAAACTTTTTAGTGATAGATTCCGCGGTTTTTAATAATTGAGTTGATGGAGATGTTCATTTTGGGGTAGTATTGTAAAACAGCTTATTGCTCTAAATTAGGTTTAGTGCTTTTATTGTCACAAGGACGTGATCAAGATTTGCAAAGCATTTGAAATATAGTGTTGCAACAAATTTTCTGTTGCCACATTTTCATTGTGAAAATCCTATTTATACATATATGCTTTTGTTTAGGAGTGCATTTGCGCCTTCATATTCCGGATATCAGTTTTCCCGTCAGGATTATCCATCGGATTCATGGCATTCTTCTCGAAGATCTTTCTATCCACACAGTCGTATGAGATGAAAACTCAAATACTGCACCTCTTGTATTCAATGTTTCATGTGCTTTTTTAATTATTTTAGTTTTAATATACATGATTCTCGGTTGTTACAATCTCTATTTCATTAAAGGAGTTGGATTTTTCTTTATGAAACTATTTGTTTAATAATGTGTAATTCTGCAAGAAGGGTTCCTTGAAAAGATTTAGTTGGACGAATGTCTTAACTACGACCCTTAGAGACAAGCTTTCAAATTATGAATTCCTGGCATGTGTTGAAAATTGTTTTTTTTTAATTTAAGTGGTTATACAGTGGTTCATTTCCGATTAGAACTTAAAAAAAATAAACAACGTTTCCAACGCAATCCAAATTCATTATATGTAATTTTTTACAATTTATTTTGAATTTGCTTTTGAAAAACAATTATTTAAGGAATAGGCCTAAGTGAGTGGTGTATTTCTATTAATTGTACTTGATCTATCACGGTAGTGGGAGAATCAAAGCAGAAATATTTTTTGCACATATTAATGCCCCGTTTGAATCCAGTGCTGAATTTTTAAATTAACTTGCTATTTACACCGCGTGTAGAATTATTATGGAAGTGGTTTTTCCGGCAAATTTACTACATAGACGATTCCACACATCCCTCAAGTAGTACAGACAGAAGCCCAGGTATAGAGAACAGATAAATAAGTAATTAATGGGTGGCAAAAGAGAAGAAAGTAAAAATATAATTTTGAAATAGTGAAAGTTCACTATTTATAATTATACAGGTAATTAAATTTGCTCTAAATTAACCAGTAGAGATATAAAAACGATAATTATTCTGTAGTACATTTAAAACGCTATGAATAGTGAATGTTATCATTTAACCGGAAATCTTTAGGATTTTGGTTTTTTTTACTTTTTGTCCTGCACGTCTAGAAAGATGTTCGCATTTGAAATTTTAATAGATTTGTGCTGGATCTTTCTGTTCTCAATACAAAAAGTTAATTAGCTTCCTAAGTATTGTGCAATTAATATTCGTTGAATTAAATACGAACAAAAAATGTATCACTGCAAAATCAAAATACATTTATAACCTTTTCATTTGTTTTTAACCGAGGACAACATACGACACTATGCGCCTCATCCATTCTAAATTTATATTTATTTTGATTCATCACTTGCTATACTGCTAAATTCAGACTGTATTCCTGCGCTTTTTACACCAGAAAACAAATAATTTGTGGTCAAGACGAAAACTATGCCTCGGTGAATGTCATATTGATGCCAATATACTCGGACTATGCAAGTGCTTACATGATGAACGTCTTCCATTTGTAGGCAATGCCCTAGAGAAACCAACAGATCGTTGTATTTGTCATCAATTAGGAAGGCAGTAAAACAAGTGAAAGGAAAACAATCTGCAAGTGCTTTTCCATTATTAATGTGGAGGCTAAGGGTATCTGAAAACCATAATATTCTGAAGCAGATTTGTTTCTTGTCGCATAATCTGGTAAAAAGTACTCTTTGCATAACCCCTTAGGGATGTTTAAAAATATTAGTGTCTTGATCTAATTGTTATTAAACTTTTATTGAAGACAATCTAATAAAATTTCCTAAATTGCCACTCATTTTTTGGTATTGTTCTTAACTGAGATATATTTCAAAAAGTAGCAAAATTTTGAAATTTGATGCGTGATAA
Source organism: Hofstenia miamia (assembly GCA_900660155.1). Lineage (NCBI taxonomy): Eukaryota > Metazoa > Xenacoelomorpha > Acoela > Hofsteniidae > Hofstenia > Hofstenia miamia. The sequence goes on from CABFPE010000043.1 coordinate 317,296, forward strand.
AAATAATTATGACATCACATTTCAAAAAATTGGAAATTGAGGAGACTGGTATGAAGAATATTTGTTCAAAATTTCGTTTTAGCATCAGAATTCAATCCAGAGTTAGGTGCGGAAGTCCTCCCTTACCAGGCTGAGCAGCCTAAAAATTCAGTATTAACAATAATTAATAAAATATTTGAAAAATTATTATTCAACCAAATTAACCTATATGCGGAACAAAATGAATTAATATCAAAACATCAGTTTGGATTTCAAAAAGATACCTCTACAAATGATGCCTTACTTTATGCTGTTGAAGACTGGAGATCAAAATTAGATAGGAATGAAAAAATATATATAGCATCATTAGATATTTCAAAGGCATTTAATTCAATAAACCATTCTATTTTATTTGAAAAGTTAAAGCAGATTTATAATTTTAGTGATTCATTAATAGAATTATTAAATAGTTACTTAAGTAATAGATATCAGTATGTGAAACTCAACGAAGAAATATCAAATTCATTAGAAATAAACCATGGAGTACCACAAGGATCAGTACTGGGTCCATTACTATTTAAGTTATATGTAAATGATATGGATCAGCACATTAATAGTAATCATGTACAATTTGCAGATGATACTCTTATTTATTGTAATGATATTTTAAATTTACAGGAAAATGTTGAAAAATTGCAATCATTCTTTAATAATAATTTGTTAAAACTAAATATTGAAAAAACTATATTTATGGTAATTAAGAATAGAAGAAATGAATCAACATTAGAAAGTATTAAGATATGTAACAACATCATTCACGAATCACCAAAAATGAAATATTTGGGAGTAGTAATTGATAATAAATTGAATTTTGAAGACGAGGCAAACAACATCATAAAGAAAATGGCGTATGGTATAAGATCAATTCAAAAAATTGGAAAGTTTATACCAATAGAATGGAAGGTAATACTCTTTCGATCACTTGTTTTATCCCATTTCTTGTACTCATCTTGTTTATTAACGAACTTAAATAAAAAGGCAAAATCGAAATTAGAGAAAGTATTTAAATGGGGAATAAACATAATTAGCAACAAAAATAAAAAAGAAATAATGTGTAAATATCATCTAAGATCATTAGAAGCTCTTCAAAATATTAGATGTTTATCGATATTTTGGAAAAGAAAATCGAACATTTCTAATCATTTAAATCAAAGAACAATTACATTTGGTAAAACTAAGTATAATAGAAAAGTAATGAAGAACGGATTCCTAAATTATTCAATATCACTATGGAACAAACTGGATTACAGTACAAGAAGTGAAAAAAATTTTACAATATTTAAGAAGAAGTTGAAAAACATGATTACACAACAAAATATCAATTATCTGACTAATTATAGAATAAGATGTGCAACTCAAGAACAATAAGTAAAAATATTTTTTAAATTATATGTAATTTGTAAACGTAACCAAGAAACAAACATTTACTGACATAACTAAGCACATATGAAGAAAGTTGCATTATTTATGTTCTTAATAAGTTTGTAAACTTAATACATGTATATGCACATGAGAACTTAAATATATGTTGTTGTTGTTGTTGTTGTTAATTAGAAATCAAATGTGCATGAACTATTTCCGATATAGTAAATTGTTAAAATTATATCTTGTGCTTTCACTGACTCTTGTTAAAATATATATGTAATTCATTAATAATCTCACTGATCGTAAAGCTGTTTGGTGCTTGGTAACAAAAATATCTTCAATGAATGGGAAAAGATTTAATGTGTACTCAAATCATAAACATCATCCGAATATTGTTTCAGTGTTACAACAAGAATTGAAGCATTATAATATTCTCAAACATAATTCTATTAAATCTATTGGTCTTCAAAATTATTTCAAGGATTACTTAAAACACTCATATTACTCCTATTTTAAGAAACATGATCAGTTGCATGTCAACAATGATCAACGGATTTCAATTTCTTCTCCAATAAGCAAACTATTTGAGGGATTATTACATCATCTAATAATGAAACGCTTAAATTAGTACAATAGTAGTAATAAAGACTTCCATTTCATCCCACTTTTTTCTGATTGGTCGAGAGGTGGCTCATATTTCATCGCACTTTTTTCTG
>CABFPE010000043.1:346481-361153 GCA_900660155.1 Hofstenia miamia
AATCATTCAAAGACCGATGACTGGAATATGCTTGTATGTACACTCAATTAGTGTGGAAACATCAAACCGCATTGCATTGTCATGCTATGACAATAAACGCTATCTTGTTAACAGTATAGAAACGCTGCCATACGGACATAAAGGTAATAACCATTTACATGTTATAATGTTAAACTTTTGTTTTTAGATATCGAAAATATTAATTCACCATCTACTAGTTCTACCACTTCTACACTAATTGATGAAGGATTTAAACGTATTCGTCTAGGTATATTAAAATTTATATTGTATGTGCTATTAATTAATGCTTTAGATTCCGACACCTAGTATTCATAGTTCATTCTCCCCTCCCGCATTGTATCTGTTCAAAGTCCTTGTATATGGTAATTTATTTTTAAAAAAATTAAATATTAAATTTCACGTTTAGATATTTCCAATGTTCTAGCTGTGACGATGTGTACATAATTGTTTGCCTGCATACAATGTTTCCTCCAATTCGATATGAATTTTGTGAAATTTCTCCACCTAAGTTTTATCAACAATGTTATAAATTAAATCCGTGTAATGTTTATTTATGTGAATTTTAGTTTGCTCCTCGTCTAATGTTTCCTCTATTCTCTGTATACGAATTTGCTAAATGCTCCTGTTATGTCTAATTAGTTTTTAAAAACGGTATAATTTAATTAATCTAATGTTTATTTATGTGAAATTTTAGTTTTCCATGCAATGTAATTACCCTCCAAATGAATGTTTGCTCGTTAAAAAAATCCGTCTCTCCATTCCTCCCGCACATATATCATTTATTTTGTAAAAGCCTCATGTGAAAAACACTCCAACAACAATAAAAAACGTGCGTATGTTTAAAATATATAAGAAAATTAACGATTATATTCTAGCTCTGCCTCCTGTCATTTCATGATTTTCTACACTCTATCGATTGAAGAACGTCTCCGTGTTAGAATGAAAAAGTAATGCCTCCATATGAAAAATCCACCGCAAAAAAAGTATAATCATTTTTAATTTATAAAAGTTATTGGAAATATTTAGCTGTCTGTTGATATTTTACGATGTCCCAGTTGAAAAAAGAAGTTTTCCATTATCAGCTGATGAAAGAATGCCTCTTTGACGCTAAGAAATCTCATACAATAAATACGGTAGAAGAAATTAATTATATATCTTGCTAAGGTTTATTTAGTTTCTCCGGATATACAAAAAAAGTTCGTCATCATTGATGATCGTTTTAAACATTTTAATTCTATTGTTGTTCTATTGGTAAAAGAAGAAGAAATGATTCCCGTCATATAAACCAATCCTCCATTAATTACCCGTTCAAAATAAGGTTATACATTTTATTGCAATTATGATTTTAAAATGTGCTTTAGCTTCGCGTGACGCCATTATGTATTCAGCGTGGATGTTGACGGAAAATCAATGCATACATTGCCCCTCCGAATTCTTATAACATAAAAGCGGGTTAACTCGAAAATCAATGTATTCTGTTCAGTATGGAATTACGCCAGTGTTAATCAATGAGGAGGAGGAAGATAAAATCAATCCACGGGACGTAATATTATTCTTTTGTGTTAATATCAAAATTCTCTGTGTTGTAATAATAATACACTGTTAATTATTTAATATGCCAAAAAGAGAGAGTGTCTATAAAAAATCTTAATTATTATTTGCATGGCGTAAATATTCCCTATTTAATTTTGCGAATGCATAACATTTACACCAGTGCTTAGATATAATTTATTGGTGGCATTGTGTGGTTATCGAGGTACATCAGATGAATGAGACTTGACGAAAATTTATCAGTGTGTGGGAAATGAAGATAGCGGTTAATGACAAAATATATGAACTTACATCAGTGTTGACGGTGATATGCTAATACAATAGACAAGATTTTTAGTGTAATTTACCATTGTTATTATAACATTTAGAATATATACGTGTTTTGTCTTGTTTTAAAATGTGGGCTTTACCAAGCTCACTTAATTATTTTAGTTTTTATATTTTTGAAAAATGTTTTAATACAGTATAATAGACATTGTATTTTTTAATGTCTAAAAAATTTTTAACCGTTTTATTAGAGCGGATTGCAACTACTTTTTTGTTTAACTATGTTTAATATTTTCCACATGTATTAACGAAAAAGTTTTAAAATAATTTGTTTGCTTAGAAACGAGAATATTGTTTACGTAAATGAAACTATGTATTTTTTGAAAACAAGGTGAAGTCATTTTGAAAAAAAGAAATATTGATTGAAAAACGTGATACGATAAACCGTGTTACAATGAATTTTGACAAATGCAATTTTGAAAGTTTTCCCAGGTTAAAGTATAACTTTTTCGAAATTATGGAAAATTAGTTTGTAATATTATGTGTACGTATCCCGAAAGGGGTTGTTATAATAAGGTGTATATTAACATGCAAACAAATGTGATATTATCAAAAATTACTCATACCAAAAAAATGGGCCGTGATATTATCAAAGTGAAATTTCTCATAACAAAAAATGGCCCTAATATGTAAATCAATTAAAAGCATTACTAATTGAAATCCATTAGTAGACATACTTAAAAAATATCTGACGTCACTAAAAACCCATTAGTAAGCTGTGAAAACATTTGTCAAGTAGAATGACTCACTAATTAACATTTGCAAACACCCCCTCAATATCACAGAGGTCAAAATGTCAGTTTGTGGGATCAAGCCTCGTCTTCCCTCACTACTACTGGGTTTACATTGCACTTGTGATAATGACTAATATTTTTCCTATCTATACAAATTCCTAGCATTTCAACTGTTTACAAATCCAATGTTTAATGTAGAATCATTACATGCAAAGGCTACACATTGTTTTTTCAATTATGCTGACATTTTTCCATAGAAAATAGAAGAAATGTCATAGAATCTTTTGCTTTATAACTTCTTTTTAATTAATTAAAAATATAATGCATTATTACAATAGCTAAAATAAGACTAATAATTTGATTGAAAAGAAGATAAAGAGCAAAATAACTAAATGAAAAGTGTTAAAAACTAAACTTTTTAAATATCAGGCTCAGATGGTGTCCTTCAATATTATGAGGGGTGTTCTGAAAGTTTGAGGAAACTGTCAATTTCATTAAATTTATTACCATAAAATAAAGCAAAGGATGGATTTTGCAATGAACTTTATTGACCAAATGTCATCAACATCATACTTTTCAATGTATTCTCCCTTGAGAGAGAAACATTTTGTCCATTTTGAAGGAAGCTTACAGAGACAATTCGAGAAAATTTCTCATGGAGTATCCTTCAAGCACTTTGTTATCACTGTTTTCACTTCCTCAAGATCAAAGAAATGCTTGGCACAGAGAGGTTTCTTCATCACAGAAAATAAGTAATAGTTGCTTGGCACCAGATTGGGCAAGTAAGGTGGATGAGGAAGCACTGTCCATCCCATCTTTCAGATGGTCTCCATGGTAAGGGTAGTGGTGTTTGGTCTTGCATTGTTTTGTTGTAAAATGGGTTTCAAGCTCAATTTTCCACAATGCTCGTTTTTCAGTGCAACTTGCAGATCATTTCATAGAAGATTTGAGTAATACACACTGTTGATGTTATCAACTTTCTTTAAATTGTCAATAAGGATAATGAGATCACAATGCCAAAACACTGTGATCCTCACCTTTTTTGAGATGTGACGATTTTTTGGCTACTCTCCTTTTTGACACCACTGTCACAATTGTTCTTTCATTTCAGGCATGTAGAAAGGTAACAAAATCTCATCAACTGTGACAATTCTCGACCAAAAGGATTTGCCCAAATCATTGCACATAGACAATAGCTCTTGGCATGCTGCAACTCTCATCTCTTTTTGGGCTGTTGTTAAGAGATGAGGCACCCAATGAGCAGTAAGCTTGCTCATTTGCAGATGAGAGTGAATTATTTCATTAACTTGATTAGTAGCAATTCCTGAAACACTCGCCAACTCACAGATGGTGATGCATCTATTGTCTTCCAAGATATTTTCCACAGTCTTGATTTTCTCAGAAGTAAGGGTTGTTTGCTGGCCTCCTAACTCTAAGGTCATCCTCCAAACTTGATCTCCGGATTTCAAATTGATTAAGCCGCCTATAAACATCAGTTTTTTTCAAAGCAGATTCCCCTGAAGACATTTGTTAATTGGAATGTGATTTCAATTCCAGAGGCACCTTCTTTCCACAGAAAAAAGACAATTGTTCACTGAGAATTGACTGCTTCTTCCATCACAAACACAGTTTGAAATTTGAATGTTAATGTTGAATCAGCTAATATTTGCGGTTCTCTGAATATTTGAAATAACCAATATATGATTCTGATTGGCAGATGAATACGAACATAGGATAGGACACTTTGTTTAATGCTTGCTTAAGTGCTTGAGTGAGAAGACATGATTTAAACTTTCCGCAAACTTTCAAAACACCCCTCATATGTTATAAAACAGAGGTTACAGCTATTGTAGTATCCTTGCTAACTTAAAAGTAACACTCCTATTATCCAGCGTATCATTCCTGATAATTATCCAATGTAGACTTCTCCTTCACTGTACCTAATTCAACCCAAATACAAATTCGGTGATTTTTTAAGAGTTCTGCTGACAAATTATTTGGAAGAGGAACCAGAGCTAACAGATTAACTCATTATGTTAATATTAGTTTTATTGTTACTATTTTTCTAATATACATATATTCTAGTTGTTTAGCCTTACATGTTTCATATCAATTATTTTGCATATATGCTACATTTCCAATTCTGAACACTGATTTTAGATTATGTAATGTACTATCAATTAGAGCTGTTGCTTAGAAATGGTGTGGTTACTTGTGATGCTTAAGTTTCTTTTAGTTTTGTAAGTAATTTCTATTTTTCTTGTAAGCTATTTACTTTATCTAATGCATCCCATTTTGAGGCGTATATTAATGTTGTCTTTTGAGTTTGCTTTCCAATTTTCTAATTGCAAGGTATTGATATTTTTTACTTCATATTTTGATAATTGCTGTGTATATGTTCATGTACAGTTCTATGTGAAATTTAGTCCATTTTCCGCAATTTTATCAAATTTTCATTCAAGAACTGCCATTTTTCATCACTTTTTATTTAAAATAATAAAATCATTATTATTTATTCAGATAATATTTTCAATTATAACACTGGTTATTATCTGAATAGCGTCAAGAATGACAGCAAATAACTATAATATTTACAAAAAAAGACTACCGAATCTGATATGTTCAGGCAATGGAAATTAATTGTATTATCTTTATAGTAAAATTTGATTCCTAACCATGATTTACCAAAATGAATTTTCTTTTAACATAAATACTTTCAATTTTCTTTTAATCTTAATTGCACTCTTAATCACTTTAATTTCAATTGGTAATGGATTTCAATTGCAAATTGCAACATTAATAAAAGACTTTTGCTTGATTTTTTTATGACATTGAATGCTAGTGTAATGATTAGTTCTTATATTGCACTTATGACAAAAGTTTGGAACTGATATTAAATCATAAGGAGGTAATTGATTTGTTATTTTAAAAAACTTTATTAAAATATTGAAAATAAATGAGTTGATTTGGAAACAGCATGGGTGACACAGTGTAATTTCTTGCTTTGGATTAGTTTTTCTGACAAACATTCAATGCCCATTTTAATAGTATTGCAAGTTTTTTTACTAATGATTACATTTAAATTTGAAAAAATGTATTTATTGCATAATTAAGATGATTCATAACTGAAACATGAAATAATTCAATAACAGTAGTATTGGCAAAGGATAAATGTTCAGCTACATGTAATATTGTTTAGAAACTCCTTGGCATGCGCTTTAAGATTTGTTTTACTTGCAGCTTGTATGTTAATTTTGAATCAATAGTTATGCTTAGATATTTTAAGGATTCCTTAAGGGAGATTGAGGCATTATTAAAAGTAAGTGAAAAAATTTGGTAGTAATACACTGTTTCCCTGAAGATTCAGGATCCAAAATTCAGTTTTTTCACAGTTGTTGTTCAATTTGTGCATGTTAAAATATTTACTCAATTTTTCACAATTTTGTTCTACATAATTTATTGCTTGATTTAAGGATGTATTTCCATTAAAAAGGCATGTATGCTTGCCGTATTGAATCAATTGACAATTCTTATATTGCTGCATGTCGTTTACACAATATGTTAATAAGTAGCATCCAAGAATGGTACCTTGTGGTAATGCGTTTTTTATAGATAGCAAATTAGAGAAAGTATTATTTAATTTGACGAACTGAACTCTGTTATTTAGATAACTACACAAAATCCTAGCTTTTCTAATGTCATATACATGTATATGATATCATGATTAATAGTGTCAAAAGCTTTTGAAACATTAAGCAGGCCATTGCAACAAATTGGTCAGAATCAAGAGATGATCGCCAATTTTTGGTAGCATACAAAAGAGCATCATCCATTGAAAAATTCTTGTGGAAATCAAATTGTGTTTTTGACATTAATTGGTGTTTTGAAAGGTGGTAACTAATTTGATTATGTAAGAGTGGTTCGAAAATTTTACTATTGGAGAAGTAATTGAGTTTGGCCTATAATTAATGGCTAAAGTTACATCTTTTTTTTAAAAACCAGAGTAATATATTCTTGTTTCAAACAATTTGGAAAGTTGTTTTCTTTTAAGGATTCATTGAAGATGAAATTTAGGGGCTCGGAAAGTATAGAAGTAGTTGCTTTTAATGGAGTCAAAAGCTTTTGAAAGATCAAGACAGGCCACTGCAACAAATTGATCAGAGTCAAGTAATGATAATCAATTTTGGGTAGCATACAAAATAGCATTTATTGATGACTGTTTGGCAGTCGCATACCTAAATTTATCAAAAGCATTTGACTTTATTGACCACCACATATTAATTAAAAAAATAAAAATTCTGGGCTTCTCAGACAAAAGTGCAGACCTAATAAGCAGTTATCTCCATAATCGTAAACAAAGAGTTAAACTAAATGGAATTTTCTCTGACTGGATTCTTAGTAAAAATGGTGTTCCACAAGGAACTAGTTTGGGACCATTACTTTTCAATATGTATGTAAATGATTTATGTAATCATACCACATGTAATGTTATACAATATGCTGATGATACTATGCTATTTAATTCACATAAGTCTCCTGAAATTGCTATAAAAGTTCTCAAAGAAATTTGCACTCTTCTTGCACAATATTTTGCTTCTCTAAAACTAAGAATAAACTCATCTAAAACTCAATTTTACTTAATTAGACCTAAATCTACCAATAATTCCACAAATAGTTCACAATTTAAATTGAAATTTAATGACACATACATAGAACAAGATAATTCTTTTAAATATTTAGGTATCTTCTTTTATTCTCAACTTAATTTTACAAAATAAATAACTAGTGTTATTAAGAAAATGGCTATTTCAATTAAGGCTCTAAGCAATATATCACAACAGCTTCCAACCACAGCAAAAATTCAATTAATTTACACATTAATACTAAGCACTTTAATTATGAAAACATACTGTATACAGACATAAATCAACAACTTTTGAATAAATTCAATGTGCACATAAAATGGGCTATAAAAATAGCAGTTAATCATTTATATAACAGAAATACAGAAATCAAGAAAATAACAAAAACATATTAACTATTTTCTTTAAAATAATAAATAATATTGTTTCATACCACAAATCCAACTTCCTATCTTCTAAAATATTGCTTAGACATAATCATTGAACGCTAAAAATTTTGCCTCTTCCATATAACAAGAAAACAATGAAAAATGCATTTCTCAACACATCAATAAATATATGGCATAATTTACCTAATTCTATAAAACAAATAAATTAATTAAGAGCAATGAAAAACGAAATTAAAAATATTTCTGTAGTTATACAAAGGAAAGGCTTGAATACAAATAGTGAGGTTTTAAATTTTATAATAGGGATTATTCAATAGATCGCATCTAACCTAAATTTGCAATAGCCCAAGCTAGTAATTGTACATATTTTTGTAAATATTTTTTTGTAGATGTTTATTTTTTTGTGTTTTGTACCTTTATTAATATTGTTTGAAGCTATTTAAAGATGTAAACAGTATTTTATATTGTAAAAAGCAACTCTAAATATAGATATTTCATTTCATGTTTCATCAGTTGAAAAACTCTTGCAGAAACCAAATTGTGTTTTTGACATTAATTGGTGTTTTGAAAGGTGGTCACTAATTTGATTATGTAAGAGTTATTCCAAAATTTTACTTATTGGCAAAGTAATTGAGATCAGGCCTATAATTAATAGCTAAAGTTACATCCTTCTTGTTTCAAGCAATTTAGAAAGTTGTTTTGTTTTAAGGATTCATTGAAGATGAAATTTAGAGATTCAGCAATTATAAAGGCAGTTGCTTTTAATTTCCTGAAGGAATTTTGGATGGACCACTAGATTTATTGTGTTTTAGTTTATTAATTGCATTAATCATTTTCTAAAAAGTTGAAAAACGAAAAATCCATTGGTTATTTTAATATTAATATTTGGTGATTGACACTTGATATAGGGTTCTTTAAATTTTCCCAAGTTAGCAAATGTTTCATTTAGTACATTAGTAATGTCAAAATTATTTGTAAATGCATTTCTATTTGAGTCTCTAATTTCTGCAATGATTTAGATTTTCCAGTTTTAGCAATGTCATGAATGAGTTTCCATTGAGACTTTTGGTTTGGTAAAATTTTGAATTCATTTTTAATAGATTTATTAAAAGATTTTCAATATTTGGTAAGTTTTTTGCTTTTTAAAAGCTAAGAAATTTTAGATTTTGTCAATTAGAAATTTTTAAAAGCACTGTTCTTTTCAATAATCAATTTTTTGCATAAATCAGTTAACCAAGGTTTAGATTTGTCATATTTAGAAGAAGAATTATAAAAATTTTTGTTTAGTAAGATCTTTTCTAGACAGAAAATATTAATGTGTTTTTCAATGATTGAAATAAAATTTTCCACCATAGAATCAGTATCTTGCACATAACACACTTGATATAATTTTCTAGAGGCAGCAATAATTTTAGTTTTTCAACATCATGATTATTTCTTTCTTGAATTGTGGTCCATTTTCTAACTATTAAATTTACTGGTTTTATTTTTATAAAGCTAATAGAAGTAATGCAATAATTGGAGAACAGACATTCAGCAGTAAAATATGTAAGTTTTGAAAAATTATTATCTGACACTATGAATAATATTAATAAGTGTGCTACTCATTGCAGTGACCCTTAATGGCGTAATTTTATTAACAGTATCTATGTGTACATCTAAAAGATAAAGGGTTAAATGAAATGTTTTAATAGTGTCAAAATGATAAAATTATCTAAAATATTAAGTAACTATTGTGTAAAATTGTAGTCAGCCAAATTTTCATGCAGTTAGAATTTCATATTCAAATTCACATGAATTTTACCATAGAAAATAGAAGAAATGTCATAGAATCCTTTGCTTTATAACTTCTTTTTAATTAATTTAAAATATAATACATTACTACAATAGCTAAAATAAGACTAATAGTTTGAAAAGAAGATAAAGAGCAAAATAACTAAATTAAAAGTGTTAAAAATTAAACTTTTTAAATATTAGACTCAGACGGTGTCCTTCAATATTATGTTATAAATAGGTTACAGCTATTGTAGTATCCTTGCTAACTTAAAAAAGCACTAATATTATCCAGTTTATCATTCCTGACAATTATCCAATGTAGACTTTTCCTTCAATGTACCTAATTCGACCCAAATAGAAAATTCGGCGATTTTTTAAGAGTTCTGCTGATTGATTATTTGAAAGAGAAACTGGAGCTACAGATTAACTCATTGTGTTAACATTAGTTTTATTGGTACTATTTTTCAAATATATTCTAGTTGTTTAGCCTTACATGTTTCATATCAATTATTTTGCATATATGCTACATTTCCAATTCTGAACACTGATTTTAGATTATGTAATGTACTATCAATCAGAGTGGTTGCTTAGAAATAGCGTGGTTACTTGTGATGCTTAAGTTTATTTTAGTTTTGTAAGTAATTTCTATTTTTCTTGTAAGCTATTTACTTTAGCTGATGCATCCCATTTTGAGGCGTATATTAATGTTGTCTTTTGAGTTTTCTCTCCAATTTTCTAATTGCAAGGAAGTGATATTTTTTACTTCATATTTTGATAATTGCTGTGTATATGTTCATGTACAGTTCTATGTGAAATTTAGTCCATTTTCCGCAATTTTATCAAATTTTCATTCAATCACTGCCATTTTTGTCATCACTTTCTATTTAAAATGATGGCTACTATAATAACCCTTTGTCCCATTTATAAATTCATGACTATATTATTTTTATGTTCTTTTCCAATGCGAATAGAAAATTTCAATTGTTTAAACACTGTCTTCAGACCAAAAATGTACATATGCGATATACTGGGGATCAGAGTTGTCAACAAGCCGAGTTTCTAACCACCAAATCAATCAAACATTGTTTTTAAGCATGCAATAATTTGCCTCTCCTAATAAGAATTTAGATTATTAGCGATGTACTGGAATCAGGTAAAATCTGCAATTACGCAACTCGATCTGGATATATCTGGTAAAATGTAACTTGTTTACTAGATAACATATGTGCCATATCATTGCTAAATTCTGAGATAAAACTTGATTTAAAATTGGAATTTTTGAAGAAAAAACAAAATCATGATACGCAAGTTGTCATGCAACCAGGGCCGGATTAAGGCGGAGGCAACTGCCTCAGGGGCCCCCAAACTTAAAAAATGTTAAATGAATGAATCTCGAAAAAGTTAAGAATCACTTGAATTGTCGACTCACCGAGAAAACAAAAGTAGCATTGTTGATTCTGTGCTTGCAATAATTATATTCTCTTTGATAATGCTTTCTACAAATTGTGTTTAGACTTATTGATTGATTTTGTAAACATAAACAGATGTTGAAGCTATGTTGTCAGTAGTAACATTAGAAGCGTAGATGTAGAGAAAGCTGCTACCCAAAACATTGTTATTGAATGTATTTTCTACAAAGGTGTTTTCATTTATAATCATGTTAATAAGCAGTAAAGTTTTTTGAAAAGTTTAAATATTTCAATGACGGGACATATACGCAATTTCATTTGATTTCAATTGTTTTAATGAGTTTTAGATATTGGATTTTAATAGTTTTTATAAACTATATATTTTAAAATACATTAATTTTAAATTATATTATGTGATTTTTGTGTGTTTGAGAGCAGATAGCCATAGATGTTGTTTTTGCGTGTATTGGTCAGGGTCTTAGTATTAGTATTGTGCAGGTAGAGCTTTTTTAGTGTGGCGTCACTCGGCAAAAAATACTTTATTACCCCAACCCGAAACATTTTAGCCACTCCCGAGAATAAAATTTTCTTTCCTGCTCTTAAAAAATTTCAAAATATTCAACAATTTCAACGCAATTTACAAATTACATTTTATAACCTTTTCATCAAAAAGATTTATTTAAAATACAAGTAATGTGGAATGAAAAGCGTACCCGGACGTACCTGATAATAATTATAGGCGCACCTAACTCCCAACCAATTTAAATCGTCAGTATTTCTTTGCAATCCAATATTAAAAAGAGGAAACAACTTCATCTTTAGTATTTGTTTACAATCTGATGAAACTGCTTTATAAACTTTGCAAAACTTAAAAAATTGTATTTTGGTTCAAAATATTTGTAAAATGAATATTTATACAAATTCAATTACTATAAATATAGGATATATGACATTAAATTTAACAATTTTATTGAAACTAATTATGAATACTGTATATGTAACAATCAATTTATGGATTTCAATTATAGCCATATTTTTAAGTTTACCATCTATAATGGCCATATATTTTTTATCTTTCATACCATTATGGTATTCACAATATGGTACATAATGGTATGGTACCATACCATAATCGGCACATTTGCTCACAGGTAGTCCTGTTTATCTACGCACAACACTAGTGTGTATCTGTGTTTATCTACGGAGAAAATTAAGTAAGAAAATTTTAATCTATGAATATATACATTATTTTATTTGTTTAGTTAAAAATACATTATTGCAATTTTATAATGCCAAGAACGGAATTGTTTTCTGGTGCTAAGAAAAGAAGAATTGCATCTGAAAAGGCTGAACATGCACGTAGAGTTGTAAATCAGTGCCAACCAATAACATCATTTTTCTGCAAAGACTTATCAGTTGAGGACAAAAGTGAAACTTTCCTTTTTGAGATATCAAGTAATGAAGAGCAAGAAACTATCACTACCGATACTGTACCAAATATTTTTAAGAAAGTCGATGTTCTTAACGACGATCCAGGTAATTGGAATGAACTTTCGACAGTTGAAATTGATTTCTGGATTACACAAGGACCAGCTAAATGTCAGCATAAAGACGATTCATATAGCAATTCTAAACGCTTTATTGGTGAATGCAACAGATATTTTAGCAAGTCTTTGTTTTATTCAGTAGCTTCAAATGGTGAAAAGATTGAGCGTAAATGGTTGTTGTACTCACCTTCAAAAGGAAGTGTATATTGTTTTTGCTGCATGCTAACAAAATCAAAATCGTTGAGTTCATTAGTTTCACCCGAAGGTTACTGTGATTGGAAAAATGCTCACCGTGATTTATCAAGGCATGAAAGTAGTGGGGAGCATCGCCAATCAGTAATTGCAGTTGTGAATAGAGCTGGCAACAAGGGGCGTATTGATACAGAATTGATGTACCAAATTGAGGAGGAAGCGAATTATTGGAAAAATGTCTTGCTTAGAGTGACAGATGTCATTAAATTTCTAGCAGAAAGAAATCTTGCTTTTCGTGGAGACAATGAAAATATCAGTTCACCATCAAATGGCAATTACTTAGGTATATTGGAGCTTATTTCAAAGTATGACCCTTTTCTTGCTGATCACACTTCTAGAATAAACATTAGTAAGTTAATGCTCATATTCCACAGCTTTTGTATAGCATTAATGAGCCCCATTTGCAGTTTGTCTGGTTTACTGCTAATAACTGCTTCCGACACTAAAATAGTCTAATAAGTTAGAATAAAGCCCACTCTCAACATTTGTTTTAGCTCAAAACCACAGCCAATGTAGAACTTGAAAAGTTTCTCTATTTTTATTGACGATTGCTTGGTGGGGAATTAACTGAGAGTCGTGATACGTTTGATTTCTCACTAGAGGTGCAGTGATCATTAGCACACGCCTCAAAATGATCTATTTCCATTTCGTGAACCAATCAATAACGTTTGGCTACAAATATACGATGCAATTTCAATGATTACGCTTAATTTCGTAGCGAGCGTTAATGTGAACGCACACCTTGCTCTTTTAATGTCTATTGAAGTTTGGGTGTCGCAATACCTAGTTATTGCGACATTCACGATTAAAGTAACTAGGATATTTAATGTATCAGTGATATGATTGCTAAACAAGATGATGCATGTACTAGCCAATTAAACCAATGTATAGTTTATGGATCAAAACAATCGAAGTGCTTCAATTTTACCAAAATTGTAATTTAGACACAGGTTTTTTAAGAAAGTGCTGAACGTAGTGCGTTATAAAAATGGCAACTCAATTAGATGTGCTACCTGTAATTTAAAATTCGATTGAGTTTTTAATCACAAATTACAAATTTATAAAAATATAGTGTAAAAATCAGTTTAATGCGGTATTAAATTTACCCAGTTCCCAAATAAGAGATAGGAAAAAACGCTCTAAAATCATAAAAATGCTGGTTAGAAGTGTGCAGCGCACACCTCGCACATAAAGAGAATACGCCTCTGCCGAATATCAAGGAAAATAAAAACTAATCAACAGGAAATTATCGAAAACTGGGCATGAGCTAACTGCTCCATCAAATGAATAACTTCAAAGAAACTTCCATGCATTCCATTATAAAATATTTATTTACAATTAAAATTATAAAGGTTTCAATTCTATTATTAGATATGTTGGTATCAGGGATCCAACATGATTAATCGTCAACGCGATTAATCGAGATTAATCGGATGGATTAATCTATTGTGCTGGTCAAGTAGATTAGATTAATCGTAAACAGCGTGCTCGATTAATCTAGATTCTAATTAATTTGATGCTTATGTATTCAGTTACGTGTTGACATTCATGGAAGATGAGCGTGATGATTATTCATCTAATATACTTAGGAAGCGTCGGATGTCGCCTAATTCTATATATAAGGATCCTCGATTTTATCACGCCAATTTATAATCAGGTTGAGAGACTGTTGAGCAAAGCTGGTTATGCTCTATGTGATTACCAAAATCGTTTATTAACCCTCAACTTAGAAATCCAAATATTTCTTTACCCTAACAAGCACATGTGGAGTAAAATGACTTCAGGAAATAATCTCAAAAAAAAGTAATTGTTGATATTTTCTATTTTGAATATCTTTCAATTGATATATTGTATTTTGAATATTTTTAATCAGAACTAGATTAATCGACGATTAATCGCGATTATTAATCTCCTGGCAAGGCATGATAGTGGATTACTTCAAAATTAGTGAAGTTGAAAAAGAAGCATTGGAATCAGAAATCACCATTGAAGAAATCGAGGTAGCAATTGGTAAACTAAAGGG
>CABFPE010000043.1:366846-381061 GCA_900660155.1 Hofstenia miamia
AAATGGGATTTAAAATAGTGGAATACCTGAAGCTACACATTCTTATTAAGAAGGTTAAAATAATAACATTGAAACAGATGTTAAACTCATAAAATTCAAAATAAATCAAATTGAAAATAATAAGTTGATATATCAGGGAATAATCTTTTTAATAGAGATTTAANTTATCACCTTCAATTATATCACTTTGCCTAAATCCTAGAAATCAAAAATGAAAACTTTGTCAAAAAATTAATTTGTTCAATTAAGTTTTGTCAAAAATATTTTGTCGCTAGATGGCGTCCAATAGAATTGCTTCATTTCCACATGGCAAATAGCCACAGGTGTTACGAGAACTTCGGGGTGTCCCATTGGGACCTCCTCTAGCCCATCTTACTACTTATATGAAAGATGTAAGGGAAGAGATTATTTCTCAATACTTAATAATCTTTACAAGAGAAAGTGTGAGAGATATAAAAATGAAGAATACATTAAAAACTATTTTCTAAAATGTTAACACAGCTAACTGTAGTGAAATTCAAACTTTGGAAAAACATATTTTCTTTTTTCCTTATATAAATGGGATTTAATAATAGTGGAATACCTGAAGCTACACATTCTTATGAAGATGGTTATAATAATAACATTGAAACAGATGTTAAACTCATAAAATACAAAATAAATCAGATTGAAAATAATAAGTTAGATATATCACATATAATCTTTTTAATAGAGATTTTAAATATGCGCAACAAGAAAATTATAAATGTTCGTGATGGTGAACAGGAAAGGGATACTATTAACAAACAACAAATTGAAGATCATGTTAAAAAAACTTGCAAACAATGAAAACAAGATTTTGCAAATTATTAAGCAATCCAATGCTCAATTATGTAGTGTTGAGTCTATGCATAATTTCTATTCAAATTTACAAGACAATTACTAAAAGAATATTCAATTATTTGAAAGAATTGAAGGTGGAAAAACATTTGCTGAAAATTATGAACATGGTTTTACAAAGGCTTATGCAATATCGCAATTCTCTGAAAAAATATGGTTATTTGGTTTGATAAAAACTTTAGAAACTACTGGAGCTGCTTATAAAAATCAATTTTTTGAAACTGAAAGCCATGAGCAAGCTTTAGATTTTCCTACCTATGGTGATATAAAATTTCAATAGAAAATGGTTATATTTATGTTAAAGATGCACATAGTTACTTTTCACTTTCAGGAATTTGTATCTTATCAAAAAAATCGTTATAATATGTTATATTTAAAAAATGATGCATACTATACAATAATTAATACCTTTGTACATTTTAGAGGTAAATATGTTTTTAGAACTGGTGAGATTTTATCTAGCAACTGGACTTTGTTTACTTTACCAAAAGCAGCTTGGCCTCCAAAAACAATAAGATTTGCAGTAGTTTGTGAAAAATCAAAGGACGTTTATGTCAAAATTATTAAATTTGGTGAATTGTCTGTATACAATTCAGTAATAGAAGAAACATTTGTTTCCTTAAATAATATATATTATGACACCGCTGATTTGTTTTGGAATGATATTGAATTAAATACTGATGACAGTGATAATATTAAAGGAATGGAATTTGATACTGAATTTAAAAACACTTATATTTCTGATTTGCAACATTGTCAATATAAGGTAATTGGCACACAAGTATTCTTTAGAGGAATATGCCAAAGGAGTAAGCACAACTTGCAAAAGCGTGCGAATATAATTAAAATTAATCAGGAACTTGCATATAGTTTAGAATATAATAAATTAATATTTGGACTTGCTACATCTAATGGTATAATTCGGTGTGATATTTCACATAAGAATGGTCCGTTTTGACTGTTTGCAAGTGACACAGGGCCTATAAAATGGGTTAATTTGCAAAATTTGACATATTTCCTTCCAAAGACAAATTTTTGAAATTGATTTTTTCTAATATCTTATATAGAAATGAGTAAAAGAGTTCAATTGTAAGTGAACCAATTATACTGAAAACAGTAAATAATACCAAGACAGGAGAAAATTAAAAAACTTATGGAGTGCAATCAATGGGTTGTTTTAATGAAACAAGGAAACGTGAATTAACCAGTCCAAAAGAAGTTATAAAATATGTAATACATAACTTTACAATACAAAAATTTAATTATCCTAAGTTAAATCCTGTGATTCTCAAGTCTTGTTTAGCTTACCAACGTCTTTATATGGTTAATTTTGAGAAGAACATTTCTATAAGTGACATATTAAATTCAACCAGGAAATTGGTTTGATTGGCCCAGGAGAAGGATGTTTAACAAACCTATTTGAATATTTATTTGGAACTATTCAATGTCATACACATTCAATCATCCACGACAGTTATGGTCGATTTTACAATGAATATGGATTGGGTACGGGCTATTGTTATGCTATTAAAAATACTTGTAATTTCTTAAAGAAAAACCCTTTGTTAGGACATCTCACAGGTTTTGTTTTACTTAAGAAATAGGGTTTAATTAAAAGTAAAACCATTGAATTTCATGTAAAAATTCTGAACAACAAGTGGTTTTGAAAATATTTAGGATGTTCGGAAAATGCAGACTTTATAAAGAATGCAAAAATTGCTCAAAAACATTGGTGCATAGTTTAAAAAGGGGTATAATTGAATAATTTTTTGTATGGGTATGGCTGTAGTTTTTTTTACCCCTGGCTGTAAAATCCTGAATTTCATATCAAAATCAATAGAAAAGTGTAAAAAGTTATTAAAAAATGATCATTTTTAGAAAACTGCATATATACAACCGGTGTATTCATTACTACTTTCGTCCGCCATCGCTCGACAGAAATATTTTGTAGCAAGAAATATTTCGTGTAATGTCTATCTTCTAGGTAGTAAGGATTCAAAATATTTGGTAGTGGTGATTTGCTGCAATAAGATACCGCAAGTAGTTTTTGGAGCGAGAATTTTTTAAGTGGGGCAATTTAGGGATGCAGAACGCAAAGCTTGGGGCAATATGGGCAGATGTCAACGCGTGGAAATGGGGCAGGGTACAGTTTGTGCGGTTGTGCAGGGCAGGTCACAAAAATCTGCCCCACTTCCATCTCTGATCTATCAGAAGCAAATGCTAGCAAACTTTACTTTAAATATCTTGGAAATTAGTTGAAAACTCATATTTTATGTCAAACAATTTTTGCATATTGCCCTACTTCAAAGAACTGGAATTATATCTTCTAAGCTTTATGACAGTGTAGATTTTAAGATATTTGAGGGGCACAAGCCCCTTTCGTTTATACCATGACCTACTAAATATATGTCATGTTTATACTTTAGCTGATGTTTGATGTTTCTCAAGCAATATTTATAGGCATTAGTATCAATCATTGTCAGTTTTTGAAAAAAAGAAATTGATTTTGGATTTAAGGTTTGACTTAACATTTAAAAATAAGCCTGCAATTACAACAGTTTTAGCATCAAGAAGGTCTCTCCAGTCATCAATGTATCTAAATTCAATGTCTTAGAAAATTGACTATTTTCCAACAATTTAAGAAAGATTGTTACATTTAAATAACTTAAGTGTGCTAGGTTTAAATGATTGAGCGAAGATGCATTTCAACCGGAATGATTTTAGTTCCAATTGGTTTAAAATGATCTACTAGGTTACGGAAAAGACTCCAAGGAAACAACTGAGAAATCAAGCTTTAGACAGTGTAAAACACCGGAAGTATAATAAAAATGACATTTCTCAGAAAAATAATACTTTTACCGGGATAAGCAGGGTTTCTACAATGTTTTGAAAATTGAGATCAGAAATTAACCAATAATTAAAGCATAATTACAGATTAACTCATAAGCAAAATTTAGCATGTGTATGCCAATTTCAGGAAAAAGTGTTACAAGAAAAACATTAATTACTTCGCATTGAGTTGAGGAATTCTAATCAAAGTATTTAAACTTTATGAGAACATATCCATACCAAACGCTTTCATCAATCTCAAAGATAGACTTTGGGGCAAAATTCACAGCAGTAAGGCTTTTAACAAAATACACAAAAGAAATATAAACGCAAAAAACAAATCCCCCGATCTACAATAGAATATATTAATATTACAAAAACACCAGAGTGCATTTTCTTTTGTGAAACCAATGCTTTTATAGAAGACAAATATTTCGCATTGTTAGTGTAGCCGTTTTTTGAAATTTAATTAATAAATATTGTATTTAATATTAATTTCGAATTAAAAAGATCCGAAATTTATTATAAAATTCATAGATTCAAAAATAATTCAAAATATTTTCACAAAATTACTTGCACAAAAATTAACAATTTCAACGAAATTAAACAATTACTAAACTAAAGGCTTAACGTAACTAACGGAAATATTGGCAATTTTGGAATTCTCTGATGATAAAGACATTCTCATGTGAACACAATTGATGCTTCCCTTCAAATGACAAATCCGGCACTGGCATGTCAAATAGCCCGGGAAGAAGAGCCTACAAGAACCGCCTATGATAGAGTAAAGACTGTTTTCCGTTTGATTGCAATGAGTTACTTTGATTGAAATATGTGAATCAGTCTCCGATATTAGCGTCTTATTGAAGTAAACCATTTTACAGAATTTTAAGAGTTCACATATATTTCTACTCAGAAAGCAGTAATTGTTAAACTTACTATATGTGTTTTCTAAGCTAGATAGCAAATTTTCGGAATTCTTGTAAAGCTCGGTCAATGCAAGGTGAAAATCATTTAAAAATAAACTGCGTCTCAAACTTGACATTTGTGAAGAACTTTCTAGTACATTAAATTCGAGCTTCAGAAACTTCCCTTCCATATGCTTGAGTCTGAAAATTTTTACTCGACAAACATTTAAGCCGCATTCTTTGCAACAAAAATCCTTATCAGAGTTCAAAGTTTCCAAACTTCTTCTACAGTGAACACTCTTCCTATGTGGTATATACCTTACCGACATTCGTTGATGATAATCATACACATTTGGAGTGACAAGTTCTTGCACTTCATTGGAATGTGACATCACTAAACTTCTTATGAGTGTGGAACTCATATTGGATTTAAGATCATTGATAAATAAAAGCCGTTCACCCACATGATTGTTTTTAACTGCGTTCACTAGGTCTTGGTTTTCACTTGAAATAGGTCGGTTTATTACACAAATGGCTAAATAATGTAAATTTCGTTCAAGCAATTTCACCATTCGATATAAATTGTCAATGCCAAAGAGAAGAATTAGGAATAAATTAGAGGAATTTTTTACTTCACCATAGATTCTGCGACACGCCTTTTCAATACCAATAGGTTTCAATTGTGAACATTGGAAGCCGTCTAAAATTACATGAGGAAATTGACGAAGAGCGAGACTACACATCTGAAGTCTCAATTCCCATTGTGGAACATGCGGCATCATTGAGGTCATGATAAACCCTTTTTTGAAAAGCGTGGAGCCATGCGATAAGGTAACACAAGTTCCAATAAAATTATAACTGTTTTCTTTAAACCAAGTTCCACAGTGTACCACAACTTGTTCTGCTCTTAATTCACCGCGCTCTAAGTACAGAGAAATTGTTTGCAGCATAGTCAGATGCTGCTTGTGGATAGGAGCAAATACTCCATTGAAAACACAGAGAATGTTCGGTGTTGTGATGCTACATGGTTTGAGATTGCGATATGCGTCAATGTTCATTGTGATGTTTGAGTCAATGCAATATCTAAAGATACAGCACTTAATAAGTATAACAAAATTATACTACAAGATAACCAGAAAATATGTGCATGTTGAAAGATAATATATATATATATATATATATATATATATAGGCAATGTTGATTATGTGTACTAAACTTTACTGTGCCTGATGAGATCAACAACAAATATTAACTGTTTTTTATGTAAATGGAACATCCAAGTCCAATTGAGGCACTGACTGTATAAATTCAGCCGTCGGGTGCCGAAGGTACAGCACAGTTTTAGAACGTTATAAAGAGGAGGCACCTCTCTATCATGTTGTGCTTTCAGACGATGAATATTGCTATTATTTGGTGAGTTACAAGAGTTGCAATAAAACAAAATATTAGTCAGTTCAAAGCAAAATTTTTAGTATTTTCGAAAATGCACCGGTAATTTGATAATTAAATACAAATAACTAAAATATGATATATAATGGATTGCAATACTCGATTTGAAATCATTTCTGCGATTGCAGCTGATGAGAAATTAAATTAAACACACAAGTAAACATGTCAAACCAATGATTCTGTAGACTTCAAATTAAAATTTAATCATACGATAATGTTTACACTCAACATTGGAAAGGAAACATAGTAAAAAATGCAGATGGCGAAAAGGCCCTCATAATTTTAATAAATAACAATGGTCGAAAGAAATTCCATTTGAGAAAAATTAACATAATGTCACTAAAAGATGGGAATGCGAAACATCATCTACAATATAAAATAATAAATTTTAACATTTAAAACATATATTCTTGGTAGATTTATCCGATACTTTGAGATAATACTGCACACATGGGTGAGTTGAGTTGATTGAAATGCTTAGTTTTATCAAATTAACATGTCGAATATTTTACACTTGATTTCAAGAAATATAAAATTTATTTAATATTGATTACGTAAAATGTATTGGAACATATTTTCAGTGCACTGAAATACATATATATATGTATTTGTCGGTGCGACCGCAAAATGTGTGCCCGGTAAACGGGCCGATTTTGTAAAATACGGTGGGCCGGTTCGGGCAGCGCTAACATTTTTGTGAGCAAACGTATTAATTAAAGAACTTAAAAAAAATTTTTGTGATTTGCAGCAAGAAAATTATCTTTGAATTGCACCGAATTATTATTATGTGGAAATAAAACAGATGAAAGTCATTAACAGTTGATATTATTCTATTACATGTTCAAATGAGTAGACACAAACTTCTCATTTGTAAGATGCAGTTCAACACATGAGATTTCAGAACTTCTTTTCTTAACATTAGCAATGATTGGATAAGAATTATGTAGGAAATAACCTGCAATATCAGTGCTTCATTATCTTACATGCATCAGCAATTACATTTCCGCTTTTTGAATAAATTTGATTGACAGTATCGGATTCGATCTGGCTTTAGCTACATAACAGTGTTTACCTTACATGCATACATAAATAACTTGTATTGTTATTTATATAATATATAATACCCTTAATAATGACTATTATTCAGCCGAATTTTATTTTTGATCTTGACTAAGCCGAACAGTGATTTTTGTGACCGTAATGTCCTTTTAGTTGAGATTTGTATAGACAAGGACAAAAAGAAAGTCAGGGAAAGAGCGAGATCGAAAAAGAAAAGCATTACATGCGGAAGCAAATCAATCAGCGACAAATGTCTTTCGTAATTATTTTTTACCAAAATCATCGGAGAAAACAGGAACAGATGTCACCATTGAACCACATACCGAGGAGGTAGACCCTATGTTACATATGGATAGCCAATGTACTTCACCACATACAATAGATGATGGTGTTTCTTCAATTGTACAGTCTTGCATCTGACGACGATAAATATCCACAAATCGTTGTTTTTGATTCTATATCTGAAAGTGAAACAAACTTTTTCTCAAGGCCATCACAGCATATGTTACAATTCTTTTTCGATTTTCATCCAAAATAACCTGACCACATACCTATGGGCGACTCATCAAAGATATATCATCGTGCAGATAGAATGAATAGAAAATGGCTGACGTATTCCACAGAGACTGGCTGTTTTTACTGTACAGTTTGTTTGCATATGCTCCCGCTGCTGCACATAATGCTTCCACTCTTGGTCAAAAGGATTGGCGACATATCTACCAACGGATTAACGAACACGAAGAAAGCAAATTTTACAACGATTGCGCTCAACATCATTTGAGCAGCGAGCGCGGAAAGGACACATTCTCATTAATGTTTTCGGAATCAAGAAACCTTCGACGCAAAGTGTAGTGGAGTTATTGGCAAGCGTGAACTGAGTTTTAGATGATCCTCTGCAGGAAGTGAACGTGCCTATAGTCTAGATCCTCCCATCGATCACTGCACATTTTTGGAAATTCTTCTCTTGAGCAAATTTGTTCCACTTCTGAAGGACCATATAGACGGTGTTGTAATGAAGAGTCGTAAGGCTCACGATGGTGGAAGTAAGGGTAGAGGTTGCCTTGTTACTTTTTTCTCTAAAACTATTCTTGGAGCAATTTTGTCATTAATAAAGCAGTCGATAATAGAGGAAATACACGTGGCAGGTATGTTTTCAGTACAGCTTGACACCACTCACAATATATATCAGAAAGACCAATGTACTATTGTGGTACGATATCTGCATGGCAACCTTGTTAACGGAAAGACTCATTGCTGTTGTGCGAGTACAGGAGTTAACTGGCCAGGCTTTTCATACTTTTCCGCGAAAGATACTTCTGAACAATGGTTTGGGTGTTAGCAAATGTGTTTCAGATTGCACAGATGCTAACATGCAAGGTGAATATGAGGTCTAGCAGCTTATTTGAAGAATGAATTGCCTCAGCATATTCATTTATGGTGCTACGCTCATGTACTCAATCTTGTGATTGCTGACGTAACTAGTGATAATCTTGCTTCTGTCTCACTATTCACACTGATCAATGGAATTGCAGTTTTTTTGGGAATCCTACAAAAGAACTGATATATTGGAGAAATACTTACAGAGACATCATGTTAAGTTCAACAGATTGGGAAGATAAGATGGTGGTCAAAACATGCTGCATTATGTAAGATATTGGGAACTTTTGACAATAGTAGTGCGTGGGAATTTCCTGCCATCGTGCTGGCTTTAATGAAGTTGAAAACTCAAATAAGTTTAAGCCCGAAGTCAGAGCAAATGCCAAAGCTCATAAGTTGAACTTGCTAAAATATAAATTTCATGACAGCTATTATTTATCTCAGACTGATTGAAAATACAACATCGTTATCAAAGTATCTGCAGACAAGTGGCATGGATTTGTTGAAAGCACACCAATTTGTATCATCAACTTTAAGGGAAATTAAACTTATTCGAAGGGGTGTAATGAGTGTTAAGCAAGTTGCTGATACGTTTATTGGTCATGACAGACAAGTTGCAAGAAAATTGTGATTTGTACCCAGAAGATAGCTTTCAGATGAGGCGAACAAGGAGGAAGAAGACAATGCCAGGAGAACAAGCCATTGATGAACCCATTACTGATTATTTAGATTTACAGTCAATGTTCACAACAGAATATTGGATACTGCAATTCAAAGCATGCAGGGTAGATTTGAAGTTCATTCAGAGTTGTATAGATACTTGTCGTACTTGTCACCGGTGCATTTTGCAGATGTTCATGCAATGTTAGTTGACGCAATGCAGGGGCGGATCCAGTATTTTTTAAAGGGTGTTGCCCAACAACTTCTGTGGGGGTCTGGGGGCGGAGGCAAAAATTTTGTTTACCTTCATATGTCCTAGAATGCAGGAGATACCCTGTCTGGAAATTATGCCATATTTTGCAACTTGTAAAATGTTAGATTTCGAGAGGATCAAAAAATATTTCAGATGGAAGTTTTAATTTATTCAAAGTGATTTGCTAAAAGTTTTTTTAATGAAAATATAACTTTTTTGCGATTGCTATAGGAACATACGTAAAATAAATCGAAACTATGCAGTCAGTGCAATGAAATATATTTTACAGAGAAAAGCCTTTAGATGTACAGTTAATTATTCATTTGTATAAGTAAAATGTGCATTGAAAAGGATGTACTGATGTCTCTCGATAACTGATATTATTAATAATATTGCTAAATGTAGCCCACTCCTTTTCAAGGAATTGTGTTGTAATGAAGCTACTTGAATTTGTATCCATTGATCGCATCACTGATATTTATTTCAGCTCATATTTTTATTACTTTGTATCCGTTTTTGCTTACTTTTATTGCTTTGTTTGAAGCTTACACTATACTTGATTATATTATGTGCCCCGTAAACAGCGTTGGGTTTTGGGGAATGCAAGGGCCGGTTTTGTTTTTTTCTAGGGACGGTTTGATCTTTTTGCCCGGGCCGGGTTGTGTTCCCAATCCGCCCCTGAATGAAACACGCAAGACTCATGTGTACACATAGATTTAAAAAAATAAATTGAGCTAGGCACTACATTCCATTTGGAATGTTGTATTAAATTATTGCATTAATTATTACATGAAGCATTGCTAGAATATCTCGTTCAACCACTAATGGAAAGAGGTATTGTTCTGTTCAAGTAGAGAATATAACAAGTGTTGAAGCCCAGTTTTAATACTGGTTGACGTTTGCATACTTTACAAAAATTTCAAACTTTTAGTTAAGCATTGTATCTAAAAATTTTTCTAGATTTTTATGAATAATCCTAAACCAACCCAAAGTTACCCAAACTAGAAAATTATACTTTTCTTTTGAAATTCACATCAATTAGAAATACAATATATCAGAAATAAAATGCTTCCTATCACTAATATGTTAAATATTGATTTCAAAATAATTTATTGTTAGAAAATAATCAACCCTATGTTTCTATGTTTTTACACACGAGAGATTAAAGCAGATTCTAGTACATTATTTCGGATAAACAAATGCTTGGAAAATATGATATGGTCTCCTTTGTTCTTTCAATTAAATGATTCAATTTCCTTTCAGACTATAGTGGTTCAATGATCTTAAGGTTAATAATTTTTTAATGTATTTTCTGCAATTTTATATTCTTTACAATAGTCTTAGAATGTACTGACTATTCTATAAGACCCGAGAAATTCCAATAGAAGGAATGCAAACAAAGATGAAAATTAAAAAATTGGAAGCTTATTTACATAATTTCATGCAAATTGAGATCCTACAGGTAAAAACCTAAATTTTATAAATATCGCAATAACATTATCATCTGGTGCGGCTCCAAAGCTATACGATCGGTGAATCTACAAAATTCGTTCGGTGTGAAAATCTGTATGTAGCACAAAAAAAAAACCGAAAGCAATCAAAGTAATCTACTTTTTATATTATACTTAAAGATAGGTTGATAACAAATGCAAATTTTTTAAATAATAAATTAAGAGTATCTTATGCCAAAAACTTTGAATAATAAACAAGGAGCCCTGAATATTCGGAGATCTTTAATCATAGCACACAAAAGTAAAATAACACATAATTTATTAATGCAACACCGATTTTGCCTACAGCGTGGGAGTATTTCAGTTCACATTAGGAATCTAGATTCCGAATGTCTTTCTCTGAAAAGAAGGAAAACCTTAGCAGGCCTTAAGAATGTACACAAGGCAACCCTCATTAAGGGTCGCCTTGATGTGGACTTAAGATACGCCTTGTGTGGACTACATTGTTTATATAAAAATAAAATCAATTACCTAGGGTATAAAAAATTGTCTTACATATACTCACTATGCTAAAAGGAGAAAATGCTATGTTTCCTTCCTGTTTTTATACGCATGCAGAGAATATAATTTTTATAGCATCATTAAATTATGTGCTTTCGGAATGGTTTTCAAAAATGAAGGAAAAGGAATATAAATCCAATGATTAAATATTTATATAGTTAAAATAAATTTCTTTAGTAAAGCTAGCAGACGAATGAATGCAAAGGAATACGTACGTTACTAGTAGTAAAAAAGCGAATTAGCCGAAACATCAAACGAGCGAAAAACACTTCACATTGCGTGCAGTCTGTTCAGTGAAACATATCGGCGAAATACACAGCGCCGAATATCAGTGGCGGAGCGTGGGCCACATTGCCTAGTGTGCGGTGCAGAATTTCTAGTGGCTCGGTTTGGTTTCGTCATTGTATTTAAATAAAAATACGTCAATAATGAACCAAATGTTTCAAAATTTACACTAGAAATCACTGCAGTCATTGCTTGAACTTGAAGCCAGCCACAACATGATTAAATGTATAATTTTTAAATACTCTACATTAACGTAAATATGATTCAAATGAATATTTCTTAAAATCAGATATCAAGTAAAATATTTGAAATTGATACCTAAGTATATTTAACAACACCACGAAATATTTAAACATCAGATAGGACCAGTACATAATCAGACCAACTTTTCAATTTCAACCAAGACCATTTGCTATTATTTTCGAACCTCTGTATTTGGCATGGAAGCAGAAATAGATGATCCATCAGAGATTGAATCGGATCCAACATTTCGAGATCCGGATCCCCTCCAATCCAAACTTTTAAAAAAATTTTAGTTTTCAATCCGAAACGGATCCGAATTTAAATAAGTATTCTAACAATAAACAAACAGTGTTTGCAAAAACTGGTATTCCACTTGATTCTCTGTGTTCTGTGCTTTTTCTTTGCCATGCATATTAGAGAGAATCCTTTTCAGAATTCTGCTCGCTTCCATTTGCACGTTTGTAGAAATGTTTTGGTTGCTTTACTATTTTATTATTATGTGATGGCTAACATGAATTGCATTTTCAGATTTGAAGTATGGGTCACCAATTTTATAAGTTATTGGAAAAAATATCGCGGAACCTGTTGTATGAACAATAAAATTTAATTACAAAATTTCACTTAAATTGAGATTATTAAATTAGGATTCATTGTAAAAATGTGCGTAATTTGTAAAATGTACAAATACACAAGTTTCAAAAATTTTTGGATCTGAAGTTTCTCTAAATGAAGATCCGATGCGATCCGATTCTATCTCTGCAAACCACCTAACCGTATGCAGCCATTATTAAGGCGGACTAAGAAACTGTTTCTTGTTGGCCATAGGCTAATGCTCATATTCCACAGCTTTTGTATCGCATTAATGAGCCCCATTTGCAGGCTCATAAACACGTTCAACTAGGACTGTGTGTTTTGCACATGACACGGTGTGAGCTTGTCTGGTTTACTGCTAATAACTGCTTCAGACACTAAAATAGTATAAGTTAGAATAAAGCCCACTCCCAACATTTGTTTTAGCTCAAAACCACAGCCAATGTAGAACTTGAAAAAGTTTCTCTATTTTTATTGACGTTTGCTTGGCGGGGATTAACTGAGAGTCGTGATACGTTTGATTTCTCACTCGGGGTGCGGTGATCATTAGCGCACGCCTCGAAATGATCTATTTCCATTTCGTGAACCAATCAAAAACGTTCGGCTACAAATGTACGATGCCATTCAATGATTACGCTTAATTTCGTAGCGTGCGTTAAGGGGGAGTATCACCGGGAAAATTGTCAAATCACCGAATCTCGCAAATCGCGTTTAAACCCAGTGTTTATGAGGGAGTCATTATTAAACTGTATGATACTTTTTAAATTTTTGAAATCCATCAAGTAGTTTATTTTTTACAATTTTTTTTCTGATGGTAGGTATCTGTAGTAACACATTTGTTTGGCATAGCAACGATATTTCAAGTTGGATATTTTTTTTAGTTTGCTGTCTAAAGGTAATAAAACAATAAGGATCTCCCCGATTGTTTACAAACAAAATCACGTTTCCAAGCGGTTTCTTCAAACACTCCTCCTGTAACTTTCAATTTTCAACATTAATTTTATAGATTTAGATACTTTTCTTCCGTTTTTTATGTTTTTTTGATAGCACTTTTGCCATAACTTTTTTATTTATCAAGATAATCTAATGAAACTTTCTGTGCTTGTACAACAGGCATACAGGAGTGTTGTGTTCTAAGGATTTGAAGATCTCTTTTAATTTAAAAATGTTACAAACTTTAATGTCATACAATTTTTGACAATTTTAGTACATATTTTTATACAGCTATAAATGTAACAGATTGAGATCTTCTTCAAAACCCATAGAACAAAACATTCTTCATTATGTTTCTAAACCCCTCACTAAATTTTGTACCAATTGATTGAGAAGGTTTTTCATGAATGGAATAGTCCCATAGCCACTTTTTTATATTTGAGACATGTGTGACCTTGACCTTTTTGACCCCATGACCTCTAAATTAAGTAAGGTCACCAACATTTCATGTGGTTTCGAAAGTTCAATCCACCAGCTAAACCATGTGAAAGAATGAGGGCTCTAATACTATTTTTTTATTTTTTATGATTTTTTAAAGTCGACAACTCCTCTCCCGGTGATACTCCCCCCTTAATGTGAACGCACACCTTGCTCTTTTAATGTCTATTAAAGTTTGAATGTCGCAATACCTAGTTATTGCGACATTCACGATTAAAGTAACTAGGATATTTAATGT
>CABFPE010000043.1:383798-403698 GCA_900660155.1 Hofstenia miamia
ATATATATATAACCTTAAAAATATGAAATGCAAATTCTCAGCTTCTCAAAAAAATCAGTGAAAAATCAACAAAAAACAAATTTGATTTCTGAAATAATCACAAAATCTGATCTAGAATCAATCAATATTGCTCTTGTAATAAATGTATGAAGAGCAATTATTTTTCAGAGTGAAAAAATTGGTAAATAGTATTGAAAAAAATGGCACATTATGTAATAAAATTATCAGCAAATTTCAATTGAATCCTAAATAGATAAAATAATTAAGAGGTTTTGAGCAACTAAATTACAGAATATCTCCTACAACATGGTGTAATATTTCCTGATTGCAGGAGGTTCCTAATTTGACCTTAATTTACTTGTCTTTAAACCTGACTGGCTGGCAAAAGATATTAATAATAGCACGCTAGTACCGATAGCTAGCTATAACAACAACTAGTAGTGATGTTATTTTAGATTGTAATTGAAAACAATCCATAGATTACTCTTTCCTGGCGCCCCTGTATATAATGTCACTCCACTATTTTGTACATATATTTTTTACTAACCCAACCCCTTTTTTAGATTTCTACGTGTCACATGTTATTTTTTTTCATATCGTTTAGTTCACCGGTTCTCTTTATTCATCCTTGTAAATAGTTGTAAATATTTTTGCTTTGTGTACTTAGAGGTATGTAGTCTTTTTTTAGTACTGTGATGATAAGAACTGCTTGGCCTGTAAATATGTTGATACCGTTGTAAATAGCTGAAGCCAAGAAAAAATAATCAGTTCTGTATCTGAGTACACTTTTTGTGTAGAAAAAAAAANCTAAGCGCCCTCTTCGAACACCTGGCCCAGTTTAGTGGGGTAAGTGGTCTTGAAATTAATAAGGAAAAATCCATCTATACAGGCATAAACCAGGCAAAACAGTGGTCAAATGAATGTTCCGAAAATCATGAAGAAATTATTTTATTAGGGGTAGGGCTAAAAATATCAGGTAATAACGCTATTAATATTGATTCATTTCTAAAAGACAATAAATTGTTAATNAAAAAAAAAAAAAAAAAAAAAAAAAAAAGGCAACAGCGATTACGATTAATCTATCGCCAAAATATTTTTCCTTCCGATTAATCGCGATAAAAATTAACGATCCCTGGTTGGTATGAATAGTAAAGGTCAGATTAGAATTCTTGGATTCGACAATTTGAATTTTTGTAGGGGGAATCTAGAAATTTCTGGTAGTGGTATTAACATATGTAAGCAGAAAATATCTTAGTACATTTCTTATTTGAATTACACTCATTTTATTGTTGAATAACCTTTGTGGGGCTTCATGCGTCAATATCTTTTCTTAACAATAACTAATAATGTCTTCGCAGTAAAAATTATTACTTAAACCACAATATATGCTGAACTTGGATTCAAAATAACCAATAGGATTCACAGGGCCATATATATTTATATATATATACATGTATATAGCAGACATTGAATTCCATTTTAGGCTTGAATAAACTTTTTACATTAATCTTTACTCTAAGAATCACTGACAAAATGTTCCGTTTTTGAAACTAAGAATTTAAACATAACGTTGAGGCTTATAATTGTTCTGCATCAAAAATAGTTTAAAATTACTTGAAGTGAGTGAATCTTACGGTCGTGCGAGTGCGATCGATAAAAACGAGTCGAGATCATGTAATATCCAATCGAATACAAAGCAAAATTCCCAAACCATATTTCGAAATTTTCTTTTGGAGATAATGCAGATTTTATTTCAATAGTCAATGCGAAATATACTTTTCACACCAAAGCAAGCAATGTTGGAACCGCGCCTTGATTTTTTCGGCACGAGCACGGTACGAAATTTAAAACATTTTAAAAAACGAGCCCGGCACGGCATAAATATCTATAAATTTTTCGGTAAATGTAAAAGGCATATTAGATTAAACCTGTATGAATAAAACGTTTTTGTGGCAAATTGTTTCAATAGTCTCACAAATTGTTCAAGAAACAAAATTTTCGATGTTTAAATATGAAAATAAAGCACTCCACGGTTCTAACACTGAAAGCAATATTGTTACACCCATCACAAAATATTAACTCTGATACCGTTAAAAACAAATACAAGTGGTTAGGTTGGATCAAGTCTACCAAAAGTAATGTTAGATTGAGTCAGTTGGCAATAATGAATTTAAAAGATTTTGTCTGTATACATCTTTGAAGCCTACTTTTGCTTTATAACGGTCCCCTATAATATTTTCGTTCGATATTCAATATAGGTAAATAAATTTTGCAGCATTCTGCAATAACTTGTTTTGTTTGGGTATACTTCGAGTAACAGTACTTGGATTGGTCGTAGCAAGGTAGAAAGGGGCTAGAGACTATCACTCTTAGGCCATTTTACTAAAACCATTGATTCTCATCAATCTAAACATTAAAATTGTTAATAACGCTTATGATTGTATCTGCCCTTACCTATGTTTTAACAAAAATTATATGAAATATTTGCAAAAACATTTACATTGACCTTTGAGAAAAGTTTTTCCTCTTTCCCTATTTGCAGCCCCTAAAAGGGGAACTCCTATCTGCACATAGTGAAATTCGAAGTTAGTGTTGGTTTGAAAAGCATGATCTGGTTAAAACATTGCCAAATATTTGGAAAGGATTTGCAAATCGATTCCAAATATTTGGCAAATATTTGCCAAATTTTCCAAATAATTTGCAAACTTTCCAAGAATTTGCCAAATATTTGGCAAATTTTACCAAATATTTGACAAAGTTTCCAAGTTTTGTGCTAAGTGATTTTTCATCAGCTTTAGTTATTTATAACAGCAGTTGGTTAAACTGCTTCACAGTATACATAAGATGTATACAGAAGACGTATAGATCCAATACAGACTAATCATAGTCTAAACTACAGCAATCAACTGCCAACCAAATGCATTAAAGCATTAGTATGCAAGTCAACATCATAATTCTTAACTAATGTAACATTGAAAATTTTCCAATTAATCTTGTTTATATTCCGTAACAATTTGCTCAAAATTTTGGCAGTTATGAATTATAACTTAAGCATTTATAAGTATGTTAGATTTAAAAATTATTTCTGGTATGAACATAAAAAACTAATAGAATACAGGTTATAACACTAGTCCATAACTAGTACTAATTGAGTATTTAAATGTTGCATAAATTATTCTTAGATATATAAATACTTTAATTGTTTATAACAGTAGTCAATGAAAAGTTGAAATTTTCGTTATATTGGTTTCAAAAATGTTTGAAATACTCAATTATATATTATGTACACGTTTATTTATTCAAATAAGCTTTAAATTAATGAATGTACAAATTGTACAAATTTGGAAAATTTGGCAATTATTTGGCAAATATTTGCCAAATATTTGGAATATTGCCATTGACAAAAATTATGCATTTTTTTCCAAATATTTAGCAAATATTTGCCAAATTTTCCAAACATATTTACTAGGGAAATTGTAAATGCAAATTTTTGTCTAATCTCTAAGAATTTTACATTGTAAAAACTAAAACAAAATAAATATATTTTTCTGAATTGAATCGAATTGAAGTACAACTTCATGGAAATATTCAATATTAATTAAAATTATTGGTTTCAAGGGTAATTTATGTGGGACGTTAAAGCTAAGCAATCGCTTTGACCGAATCTTCAAACAAAAGTTTCGCAAAGTTTACTAGAAATTTGGAATTTCTTGGATACTTCATCTAAGGACAAACGTGGGCTTCTGTTACTGTTATCGTGAACATCGTGAACAATTTTTTCCTGTGCTTGGAGTAAGTGAAATTATTAACTACTGTTATATGCAACATCCGATTCTTGAAGTTTTCATGTCGTAATTTGAACAAATTGCAATTTACAAATGCAAATCAAAGAGGTGACGAAAACTTAGGTCCGGTACGGCCCTACCCGCCCATCTAAATTATGCCAATTCAGTCCCTTTTAGGCCTCTTTCTATGAGATCTGTCAAAAAAACTATCTTGAAAATTTCGAGTTGCTACACCAAAATTGGGATGTTAAGAACTTCTAACAAAAAATACAAACTGAATTGAAAACCTAGAATTGGAAAAGTATATAATACTAATGTAAAATTTCAAAATGCAAATCATTCTTCAACACATTGCTTCCAACTTATATACGTTCATTGGATTTGGTTTGATTTCAGACTTGTTCCAAAAGATAATCAGACAAAAGATTATCTCAATAACCAATTTTTGAGTAATTATTGCATCTAATAGCCTATCTTATACAGCCGATTATCGACTCGATAACCCGTTAGTATGCTTTGGTATGGCATAAATGACGTATTACTTGGGATACGATTTTTCCTATTTTTAAAGCACAAATTCGCGAATTCTATTTTGCAAGATCCGCAAATATTGCATTTCTTAACATAAGAAAAAATGACGTTGCATATGCAAAACCATTTACTAGTTAATTATAACCATTAACATGAAATCTTCCAGTTTGGATAATTGTTTCTGATGCTTTAACATTATGTGTAGTGCATATATTAGAATATGAAGGTATTACAATGAAATCAAATCAAAAACCATTTTGTTATTTTTATGATGTCTGCCTTATTGGTTTGGACAACAAAATAACGGTTTTTTTATAAAATAACATTTGATGCTACAAAACAGAGAATGAATAATTTCCGAAATGGTTGCAAAATATACCTGCATTATCATATTGACATTTATAGTATTTTGTACTATAAAATTGCTATTTTTTAAGAGATACAATGTAAATTACAACAATCTGCAGCTACATGTATATAATTTCAATGAAGATGGTCTAAATTATCTAGATAACTTATCTTTGATGAAATCGTTATCGAAATAATTATTTTTAGTTTTTTTGAAAAAGATACTATCGCCGATAATATATTGAACAATACTGGTTGATTTGCGTACACTGTTGCGTAATAGTTTATTAACTTCCGTTCTATATTGTGTAGAATTTTTAAAAAGAAATAATGAAATGCTGAAAATTCACATAAAATGAACATCAATTGTTGTCGAAAGTTTATTGAAAATCTTTAGAAGACATTTCGTTCTTGAGTACGAGTAAACGTATATTTTGATGGAACGGCGAGGTATTAAAAAGCTACACTCTTTCCAAATGATACGTCTATAATAACACAAGGCTTCATGAGGCCACAAGATTACGAAAAATTTTAAGAAAATGGCACCTTGATATGTACGAAATAGATTTAATGTCGCAGAAGATTCATAGCAAAGAAACTTCTTTATATAGTTGAAAAAATAGTACCTGAAATGCATTGTACGATCGCATTCTATAATTTTTTAAAATATTTTGCTGAAATTTTGCTGAAACACCTGACGGGGGACATTCCACCACGTCCCCCGTTGCGTATGCCTCGATAATGTGGTTCAGATGGGGTTGTTGCACGAAATATCTGATTCTCTTGTCACTCTACTTTGTACACCGAGTAAAACACACAAAGCAGTTGTGCATCAGCGAGTAGAAAAAAGATTAAAAAGCGAGCATCTACTCAGCACATACATTTACGAAGCATTGAACCTCACCTCAGCGTTGTTATAAGGACGATACACCTCGGTTTTTTTATAAAACAATTGTGTAATCGAATAATCAATAACTTATGCTAAAATCATAATGGATGCCCTCCCCTGACGATAGGTCTAATTTATGTTTCGACAGTTTTAGTAAAACTGATAGTTAGGTCAATTAAAAAATCGGCCGACTGTTGTCAAGAATATTCGAAACGTGTAAATTCTTTAACCCAAAATCTTTGTATGTACAGCGGATTTGAAGCAAAGCACAACAAATAGATAAACAATAATTAATAATAGGCTTGGTAAAAAACAGTTTTCACTGAAAAACGATGCTTTAAAGCAACCTTTACTAAAAAAGCACAGCCTAAACAAATGTGTGCATTTTGCAAAAAATACGTTAACAGTACAATTTTGCATAACGGAATTGGGCAAAAAACAACGCGAATCAGTTCTGTTGTTGGACTCATTAGTTCAGATAGGAAAATAGAGTCCATGTCACCGACTATTCTGGAGTAATGATTGATAGCATAAAGTAATCTTTTTGCATTTTTTGGGCTTAGGGAATTGCTTAATCTTGCCATGAGCTTCGTCCTCCGCAATGATAGGGTACTTCCCGGATTACAAAAAATCGCCATGACTTGATCAAATGATGCTCTTTTGAAAATTAAAAACTGATATCACCATCACTCGCTTTTTTGTAACTTTGGAACTTAGTTTAGCCAACAAAATATGCAATAGCTAGGAAAAATGCTAGTAAGAAAGAAGCGTTGATAAAACGCAAATGCTTTAAGGCATGTCTTAAAATAAAGCATGTTTTTTCCAACCGGTCGGTCCTTATTAATATTGATTAGTTTTCTTAATCAGGCAATGGACCTTGTCACTTTTTGTTAATCCGCTCCCAGTACTGTTTCCACTCGGCTTGCTTAGTTTTTAGACGAGTACAAAAAATAAATTTAACAGCAAATAATTCAATTGTTAATCATAGGGAACCGTCTAAAGATTATATCGTTTGTGTGTAAAGCGACGTGCTGGTATATACAAGTAAACATTAAATAAAGACGTTAAAATAACATGTCAACATCAACTGCGTTTACTCGTTTGAAATCAATGTTTTCTTATACTGAGCAAATAAGACTCGGAGTTGCTTTATTGGTTCTCTAAAGACATCGAAATACTTACTACAGGCGATGGCGGCCTCTTTAATTTATATCATTTGACCGTATTGAAATTATAATTAATAAGAGCCTCCCAGTTTTGGAAAACAAAACGACTATTTTAGTTTTTGGCGCATTGCTGTATTCTTTTTTAAGAATTCCGATATTCTAATGTAGGGCTTAAAATCCAATTTAAAAACGGTGGCTTTTGCTCCTATTAGCAACAGTTACAAATATTCATATTTAATGCATAAAGACTGTACATAAAATTTGATGAGCAATCACCACTCAGAACTTTGTTTTGGTAACAGCCAAAATTTGGATGTTGCATGATGAGAATAACGTCCACTAAATCTCAACCTAAGGCTGCATTATTTTAATCTCAACCTTAAACAGCCTAGCGTCCTTTTTAAAGGACAAACCGTTTTTTCACATTTACAAAGCATTTTCTCCAAACATATTTCCAAATTTGAAAATCTTGGGGTATGGGTAGGTCTATTAATGCTTCATTCTGTGGCAGAGATTGTCGAATAGATTTTCTTAGAAAATTTCGAATTTTTTGAAAAAGATTTAAATTCTCTCCATACCTAGTGTTAATGTATTTAGAAGGTTTTGAGCCCCTGGAGGCAACAAAGAGCTTTGACGTTTTTTGATACAAAGATATTCTAAACCCATTGAGGCGTGTCGTGTGCAAAGTCAGAGGTCGCATCTCGATGGGACAAGGCCAGCGCGTGGATTTAGAGGGAAAAATCAAGAGCAGACTCTACTCTATCATGTGGTGCTTTCAGATTGAGCACCACCATTAATAGTTTTTGAGCTATAAGCGTTTAAAATTTTTAAAAAATCACAATGCTGTTTAAGGTTAAACAGCCTGATGTCCACTTAAACGGACAAACCTGTTTGTCAACATTAATAAAAAATTTTCAACCAAGCCCATTTGGAAATTTGGAAATCGTGAGGCATGGACACATCTATTGTTCAACGTGTTCGAATGCAATATTGAAAATTTGTGCCTAAAGTACTTGAAAAGATTAACTAATTTCCATTAAAAATTTTGATTTTCTACAAAATGTTTGAATTTACTTTAAACTTAATGTTTTGATAAATATAAGACTCATGGGATCACCAACGAACTCTAACTGTTTCTTGGTATGTGGATATAACTTTCAAATGCATGTAAGCGTGCTTTGCGTAAGTTCAATGGCCGCGGGATATCTTAATAGTTTTTTGAGATAAAAGCGTTTAAAAAATTGTTTCAGGATCAAAAAAACTTTCAAAAATTGCCAGACTACTTCCGCTTAATACATGGACAAATAAATATTTAGCCAGTCCAAATGCTCAGATATTCCAAAAGTGGTGCAGATTATGTAGTAAAACTGAAAGATCAAAATTTAAATTAAATATGTACGGTACATATGCTCAAGATTATAACAACTGTGGTTCATATATTATCCATTAACTAAATACTCTTAAAATAAATTATGTAGGTTTCAAATGATTATGATTACACATGTGCTGTTGCAGGGACAACTAGATTAATACTATTATTATTATAATCTAGTTTTTCTTGTGCTTTTGCGAATTGTGTACATTTTTCCTTACTATTTTAAATGGACTTATTGGTCCAATATTGGATACTTTTAAAACGGTATTTGGAATTTTTACTATAATATTCAAGATATACCAGCACTCCATAATAAGCTTTAAGTTACAGATTAAATCTGTTATGGCGTCATGAATCTAATACGTCCCCATGCTAGATCATAGTGAATTCTCAACAACAATTTAAAAAATAATGCACTATGCTACTATATTGTATAACTAATTGTATAATTAAATTAATTTTGCTCGGAAAACATTTCATTTGTCGTATATCGGCTTTTTTTCATTTCCGTACGTGAGTGCAAAGTAACAATTATACGTAACAATACGAAAAGATATTTGAATACTAAAAAATCAAACGTAAATAATAGCATATCATTGAAATTTCGGATTTGACACTTCACTAAATAAAAATGGCTCTCACATTATGTACACAATAGCATTGATGTTTTGCCTTTTGCTAATCAAATTTTAGAGTTCTAACAAAGCGTCTAATTGAATTTCTATTTTACCAAAGTCATTGTTAATACATAATTCATAACTCAAAATTGACTTTCCAAAATTATTTTGCAGAGCTAAACAATTTTGAAGACACCTCGATATTTTAGGCATATGGATACCAAGCCTTATAAGTACCAAATAAATGATAAATATGGTGCATAGAACTAAATAAAGTGAAAACGCTGGGCCATTTTTGCTTCCCCCGCACTAACATCATATTTATACAACATTGAATGTTTGCATTGGAAACAAGAAACAGGATTGGTGACTTTGCTTTAGGGCTTAGGTCTATGAAATAATCAAAATTTAGGAGTTATGTTTAGTAAACATGGATTTCAGACTTTGGTTTAAGGCTTAGGTCTATAAAAAATAGGAAAATAGGTTTTTCTGACTTTGGTTTAGGGTCTTGGTCTATAAAAAATAAGAACTTAGATTAGCGTTATGGTTAAAATTAGGTGAAGAATAAATCCTGAAATGTGAAGAATAATCTGGTGGAATGGAGAACTATCCAGGAAGAATTGACAGGGATTAGGGTTAGGCCTAAATATATGTTTTCAATGCAAACATTCCATGTTCTATGAAAATAATACTAGTGCGGAGGAGGGGAGCAAAAAAGATCCAAAATGTTTTTTTGGTCAAAAACATATTACAAGGTTTTTTTGGACATGGATTTCTATAACACTAGTGTTATGAAAATCCATTTGGACATTAAAAACTCCAATTCTGCTAAAATCGCCTTTCGTTATAAATAAAGTTAAAATCAACTACTAAATTTTGGTAATTTCTATATTTTTGTGAAAATACTTAGAAAATTTAAATTCAAATGAAAGTAACAGTGCGATTAACTAAAATCGAAAGCATGATTGTAATTATTTTGGGAAACACGCCAACCGATTCAGCAATCACAGCTAAACTTCAAATAGTCTAATAGCAAAGGATTGTGATTTTATGTTGAATCCTTCACACACGTTTTAAGTATTACATACTCAGTTTGAAGCATTTGAATATAAGGCCAAAATTTCTTAGTTTTTTGGTCTATTCTTTGTCAAATTAGTAAGTTTTTAGGTCAAATGGAGATTCGAGCCAATGAAAAGCGGCCAACCTTTTCGTTTTATTGACTGAGAAACATTTACTTTATACTGAATTGCTAAAATAAATTGCATAAGTTTCACAAATAAGTCTAGTGATTAAAATACATTTTTGTAAAGGGTTACAACAGGTCATGTGCAATGTCTAAGTCAGTTCGACTCTTGATATTATTAACGTTAACTATACCCAAGTTGTTTTCAAGTTGAGAAATTGAATTAAATCCATTTTGAAACATCGTATGAAAACATTGAAAGGTAAGGTTTTCAAACGGAACCATATATGAATAAGTTCATAAAAAGGAATTTTTCCATTTCATTTGCTTATAAAGATTTCACACCCAAATCTTCATTTTAGCTAAATAATACAAAACGGCTGAGTCACTGATATGAAGAAAGCAAATAAAAGCAGAAATTTGATAGGAGGCTTTGTAAAGAACTTCACATCGCAACAATAATAAACGGCTTGATTACAAAGATGGATTTCTATAGAGGAAGACTTCAGATTAGTGTTGTCTAAAGAATCATCAGCACAAAAAATTATATCTTTGTATAGAACTTAAATCTTGAAATCTAGTTTTTTGAAAATAAGAAATCAATAGAAATATAAACACGCCATTAGTCTTATAGTAGTTTTCTAGAAATTTTGAATGAACAATTACTAATTGGCACATACAGTGATAACAGTGCAAAACGGGTCTACAGTGCTATCAACTACTGCCATCAGGTATGCATCAACAAAAAAATTGAATATTTTATTGAATTAAACGTTTATTTTTAGTTCTTAGATGATTTTCTTGTTGAAGAAATTTCATCAAGGAAAACTAATGAGCACATACAATAAGAAATCTACCACACAAAGT
Organism: Hofstenia miamia; assembly: GCA_900660155.1. NCBI lineage: Eukaryota > Metazoa > Xenacoelomorpha > Acoela > Hofsteniidae > Hofstenia > Hofstenia miamia. The sequence continues at coordinate 394,560 of CABFPE010000043.1, forward strand.
TAATAATTGAAGTTTGTAATACAAAATCATAAGATACTATCAGAGGGCTAAGCCGGATTTTCTGACAAGGGAATCTCAGATGCGATCAAGTTCAGTGACAAAATTTTCACAATATTGAAAAAAGCCTGAAAATGCTTCGCACCACATTAATTTTTAACATTCCTATAATGATTGATACATTCAATCAAATCAATTTTTGAAAATTTGACAAAGAGGGAGATTCCACCATGGTCCCCTTGAGTATGCTACTTGATACTATATCTCCTGTGATTTAAAGTTGGCTGATCTCTATATTAAAGGAGCGAACAGAAATAATATGAAAAACTACTTCACACCTATTGTTTTCGCTACTTAATGAAACAATGCGTTTTCATGAGAAAAACAATATAAATCGTACTTCGACAGACTAATCCACACTCGATTTCGCTATTCCAAAGACTTTTAAGCTATAGCGAGACAGAATTCAAATGATGGATATTTGCAATGCTCAACAATGACTGGTAAGCCGATTACTGAACCACACAAAACGACTTACCAAATTAATGCATATATGCGATTTCTTTAGATTGACGACATTCAGACGGCTTAAAGGTTTCGGCAAAATTTTGATACTAACCAACAATACAAATAATTAACGGCGTGAATAGCATCACCTGATGGTTAAATTGAAAATGCTATTTTGTACTGTACTGAAATCAAACCATAGTACTTTATTTAGTTTAGCTACTTTGTGAAATTCTTATACAACGATTCTGAAAACTTTATTACAGTCAAAATTCACTTTACTGAAGCATTCTCAATTTAAATAAGCCCATCAGAAAGAATTACGTTAATGGCGATTTTGCATAGATTTTTATGAATGATAATCTCACACTCAGTTGATTAAGAATAATACAGTATAATCACTTAAGGGGAATCCTAACTGCACAATTTAATCGGATGACTATTAAATCGAAAATTTGTGGTGTGACAATCTATTTTGTCTTGACTACCTGCGTTATTGGGTGAAAAGGCAGGGGCGCCATGTTAACCACCAAATTTAAATTTAAATATTTACTGCCTTTAAAATACAACTTTGAGAAAATTCATTGAAAATAACTTTTAATACAATGCTTAAACACATTAAAACAGATTGCTTTTTTTTATCCAGCACTGATAAAAGTTAAAAGCAACGCAGCCTATGTCAACTACTCTTTCCGACCCAAGTCGAAATTTTTCTATCCTATAGCTCCGGTAAAAAAATGAGAAACAGGATTTTTTCAATCTCTTAGCAACAAAAACACCCACAGTAACAAAATTTATATCAATCCATAGCACATTAAGTTTTCTATAAGTTTATGTAAAAGGAATTTGATGATATTGCCTATGAAGCCAACAATTAATAATCTGTCCTTAACTGAGACAATGAAATTCTTCTAAATTCTCGTAGTATTCTTGGGACTCCAGCAAATATTGCTTCAGTTTTTGCATATTTTCTATAGGTTAACGGTCAGATTAGTTGGTGGGCCACTGCAAAATTTGCAGAATTTTGGGTATGCCTTTTGCTGGAAAATCCATCCAGTCCGACAACACCGGTCCGCAAATGGAATAAACTCTGCTAAAACATCAGTATACTTTGAACAGTCTACAGCTACCTCCTTCCAAAATGTTCAGGTAAAAATATTTATAGCTCAAAGCACTCCAATCCATGCATTTTTGTGACAACTTTGTTATGGGTTGCTTGAAACTTTGAGTTCAAATGAGCGGTTAATTTCAATGGGTTTTGTAAAACAATTTTGACAAAACTTTTCCGTTCATTTCCGGTCAATTTTGAAATTTCCGTAGAATGTTTTTTTGTTCATACCCGATATCTTGTGTGGTTCCAGTAGAGTAAACTATTGCAGAACATTTCTTGCATCTTCATGAGACATGTTTAGTGAAAATAAATAAAATATATGTCTGGTGTGTTCACTGGTATGTTTGTTGATTGTGCGTAATCGCATAATGTGTTCGTCCAGAACATGGCACTTTAATGAGGTGAAAAGACTTGTTTACTGTCGTTAAAGAGCTTTTATATTTAAAAAATTTTTCTCATTTTTTGACCGGAGCTATAAATATCGATTCAACTCGAAATCAATTTTTCGGAATTAAAATTACAAATCATTGACGGCATCTATTGTGAAATTTGATAAATTGAAAAACCCATTTCAAATAATTTTTAACCTATGCTGCTTGAGATTAAATGTAATAGAAGTTAATCGCTTTGTAATGAAATTCTGATTGCAGCTTTATGCTCGATTGAAGAGTAGGCTTACTACTCAACTCAAATGTGAAATATCCTGACTTTCACGATCCTAGTAATGATGAAAAACCAAAGTTTTTAATTAATTTGCTAAAGTTTCATTTGAAAACGTGATTAATGGAGTCATTCCATCAAATTGTAATGTTAGGGACATGGTGTTGTTATGTGAGACTCACCTAAAGGGCGAAGTGGCTATGGTTGTGTCAAATGGATACTGTCTTTACATTATAGGTCACAGTACAATGGCGAGGGATGGAGTTGATTTCTTAGTTAGCCCCCGGCTAGATAATTGTAAACACAGTTTTCATACAGTCACCACTAGAATGGCAAGACTGTCTTTCAGAAATGGTATTTTTTCAGGCGTACGTGACTTCAGTGTTACCTACACACCAACTGAAAGCAATTCCACTGAGAAAGACTTGGCTGAGTTCTACAGCACTCTTAACAAGGTCATATCTGAGTGCCAATCAAGAAGTGAATTCATTTTGGAGGTGGACTTCAACAGCAGAGTTGACAAATCAATGAACTCCATCCCAGGAGTAATTGGAAATATTGCCACAGCAATTCATAATTCACCGAACGGTGATACGCTGGTATAATTCTTGGTTGAACAGAAGCTAGCTCTGGCAAACATATTCTTCAGCACAAGTTTGTCCACAGTACATCATGGACACATACGGCTACAGGTGTGCGAGCGCTATTGGACTATTTTGTAATGCCAAAAGAGTAATGAAGAGTGTTAGGGACAATAGAGCTTGGCAAGGTATAAATCTTGACTCGGACCACGACATAGTGATCATGGATCTCCATGGATCATGGAGGGCGCAGTAAGTGTCTTAAGGATTACTGCAGTGCGAACAGTCAACAACCTACAGGCACGGAACCCCTCCTGCAATTCCCGTTCGTAAGGGAAGCTTATGAACAGTGCACTAATAGCCTAACCTCAGAATTTCCAAATTCCAAAAGTAATCCAGTCTACAAGTGTGAGAAAGTTAAGGCGGCGGTTGATCACAAGCGTGCAATGAAACGTGTGTTCTTCAGTTGCAAAGACATAATCAGCCGACGGAATTATTTCAGAGCGACGAGGGCAGTGAAAAACTGCACCAGGCGGAAAAACTGTCCATCCTTACGGAAGCATTAGTTGATGTACAGTGGTTAATGGATGTTACTCTGGGGGAATTACAAATATTTTCCACGTTGACTACATCATGCTTTAGGGATAACAAATTTGTAAAATTTGTAAAACATGTAAAATTTAATGTAGATGCCCTTCAAAATTACTTTTTACATACGGAATGACGTTGAACAAATGAAATTTTGGAATAGTAAAAATTATCTATTTTTTGGAAATATAAAATTTCCAAATCCAGTACACCTGGTAATTTCGTAAAAGAACTCCATTATATTCAAAATATCTCTTTAATAGAAATGCATTAAACTTTGAAATTAGAATCGCTGTTATATTCAACCAAGGAGATACTGTTTAGTATCGCCTTATATTCAACATATTAAAATTACCATATTTTATGGATGCCGCTTCATGCATTAAAGAGATTTTGTTTTATTAATATTATTGTAAAAGAATTTACTGGCCTAATTTATGCCAGAGTGGCAGATGTTGAAATTGGATTAATGTGTTCCTTGGAAATGTGTGGTCAAAAATGGCTCCTGAAGCTGTTCAATTTTTTAAATGCTTTTACATATTTATACTTTATTGAGTAGCTTATGTATGTGCATATATATATATATATATATATATATATATAATGTTAATAATAAATTTGGCTGTAATTATGTAATTTGATACAAAATAATTACTTTATGAATATTGTAAAGTTAGGAGAGGAAAATTTCGACAATTGCACAACAGAAACCAACATGGCTGCTCAAAATCAAAAGATTTCAAATGCGTAAATGGATAAAATGTAGAGCTAAACAAATAAAATACGTATAATTTCTCTATTATTTACACATTGAGTGTACGTATCAAGATTAGAAACGAATCTCGATATTTAGCCCAGCCCAATTTGGAATAAATTATAAACACCAAATTTAATTGTAAGAGGGTAGAAGTGGTATGGCCTACATAGGTTGATTCGGCCCTGGTGGTCCGAGTTGCAAAAAATATTCAGCGGACTGTGGGTTAGTTTTGCAAAACCAGTATATTTGAAATAATTACCATATACATTATCAGTATGTTTGTCTTTGGACCAACTGGACCATTTTGAAAAACTACTGGGTTGTGGGTGGGCCCAAATAATAACTGTACGCCTACATCTTTGCATCTGCCTACATTACAGATATTATGAGTTGTGTTCTATTGTTCTTCAATTTTGAAATACACGAAGGAAAGTCGAGAGGAATGTACAACGTTCCCACAACATACACAATAGAAGCAAAACTAAAATTACACATACGATTCCATTTCTTCTCACAAGGGTCAAAGTGTCGTGTTTAAGTCTTCAAACACTAGAATATATTAAATAACGGAAAATGTCTGAATACTTAATTATTAATACACACACATTACGAATGAAAATATCGCAAAAAATTAGCGTGACAAATGCAGAAATTGAATTTTTTCAATCCTTTAGTTCTCAACATTGTATTGACTCTTGGATGATAAGAAACCGTGTAAAACCAGAATATACAGTAGTCATTAAAGCCACCGCCAGAGGCTGTATGCCTTTTATTGATTCCTTCAATTGTACTGAAAGACATTTGCTCGCAAATGTATCTTATCTCAAGTATATTCCAACACTGATATGCATATTTCAGATGGACTCATCCTGCATTTTTTGAACACTTTTAAGGAGTTGTTTAACATTTGCTTTACTTTTTCACAGAAAAGATGCCCGCAAAAATTGCTTATTTGTTATTCCGGGAACTACGCGATTAATACACTATATTATTAAATTTAACTGATTCAGTTAACAAACTAGAATATATTCATTTAACCGATATGCTTAACAGACTTCTTACTAAATTTTGTTGAATAACAAAAAAGAAAAGCAGAAATGTGTTTTAGAATGTCAAAATTCTAGTAAGAACGGCCTCTAATGAACATAGAGGAAGGGATTTTATCTTGGTCTTCTCAAATTTGTTTCTTCTTTCAATTAACATTGCATTTTAATGCAATCATCAGTTTTAAGTATTAACATATTTTTAAAATAATATAAATTTTTTCAAATTAAGATAGACCCAAACAAGCAACTAAAGTAACTTTTGGATGTTACTCTTGATATAAATACCAACTGTAAGCTGTAATACTACTACAATTTAGAGAAAAGTGGATATAAACTTTTCATCAAGTAAACAGTTTCACCCATCATTAGCTGAGAGGCAATCAACAAAGCATTTGCTATTGACGTTGCATAGATACAATACAGTAATTATATACAGTGTTGACCATTTACATGACACTTAAACTGTTAAAATTCAATTAAACTATGAAATTTTAATTAAACGATAGTTTAAACTAATTTGAAAAAACAAACGGCATTCAAACTAAGACTTATGCAAAAAGTAGGAAAATTCAATTCAATTACTCTATCGTCTGCTTAGGTTTCAACACAAATATATTTCAGATAGCATCAATTGAAATCCTGTTTCTTCTAGAAAAAATTGAAGCCTTTATGCAATTACCTATAGCAGTTAGCTGAGGAAGGAAACATTCTGAGCAAGTATCCTGCACCTATTTTGAGCGGAAGTTGAGTACTTTCAGAAAATAGTTCAAAATGCGTTTCTTCTAGAAAATTGTTCAGTTGAGGCCAGTTTTCTATATGACATTGCAGCCCAGCATTGGTGTTCGCTTGATATATCCACAAAACCTGAACATTAAGAGATTGGTTTGAATTACTACAGTAGGAGTATCCGCCTATGTTTTGCGACGTATACCTTAGACAATAATATCTGATTTATTCAGATTTACATAACTTCCGATAAGATTTTGCTTTTTTTCCAATTGTTCATCATATAAAATCGATTAAAAGCAATCCGTTAAGCGTCAATATGCACTATATTGCTTGTTTACTACATTGTAGATGCCCTCAACCTGCCGTTAAATAAATCTTATCAAATAAACGAAGTTTAAACGAAATTGCTTAATTGACTGCTGCATTTAAAGAAACGGCTGATTCAAACGACGTTCAAAACCGTTTAAAACGATTCATTTAAATGGTCTTCACTGATCATATACCGTTGCTTAGTTTAATTTTTGTTTTTTTTCACCAGCCTATGACATTGAATATGTAATGAAGGAAAGCAGTAAAGAAAGGTACAGGTACCAAACTATACTGAGTTAACTAGATGTTTTCCATTTAAATAACCAAAATGATAGCAAATGGTACAAAAATGGATACTGTTAAACATTCTGATCCTGTTTTGACCTAGAAATGATTTACTACGCCTCAATCCTGATCTGAGACCTACCCTAACCTGATCTAAAAAACTTGACCTGACTCAGCACTACTATATACCGTCAAAATTTGACCTTTTAACATTTAGTAGCCATACATTACATATTGATATATTTCAGATTCCGCATAATAGTACAACCTATTACTATTGCAGTAAAAGTAAGATAATAGTAAAAATCTTCCAGTACGCTAGTCAAGTATGAAATGTACACACTTCTCATTGATAGCTAAATTATGTTGTCATATTACGTTGTTATTAATGGGTGGCAATTTCAAAAAAAGTAAATATGTTGTTCAATAAGATTTGCTTGGTAAATTCTGTTGTAAACCTTTGTTTGTAATTTTCTTTTTCTAACATGCATTTCACATGACACCAGTATTCAACGAATGCTTGTAATTATAAATAATTATTCTTAGATTAATAACTATGAATGTTGTATGAAACGAATGTACAATCTTATACTCAACTAGTGAACCTAAGAAATCTATTATTATAATATGCACCATTTACAGAAAATGAAGAATAGCCCATGTGGTCACAGTACTTCATAGATACCAGCTTCATTGCTTATAACAGGATTCAGGCAAGATAGATGGATTTCAACTGCTTAAATTGCAAGCATTCATATGGATATTTAACTAAAGTTAATTAATGTAATGGATTAGTACGGCATCAAAAATAACCGATACTAGTACACTGCCAACTCGGACGATAAGCATTGCTCGTGGCACGTAGGATGGATTGAAATTGCCACTCATGGGTAATGAGAAAAGTGGGATGGACCGAGTCCAAAATAGATCCTTGTTACGTTTAAATATTTAAAAATGTACTAACACAAAAATGAAATATATCTTTATTGCACCATTTGGGTATCTCTGAGTTGCAGCTAGTTCATATAGTTCATAAAACTACATTGCCCAAATATAAAAATTAATATTTATATACTGACAACACGGCACATTTTCAACATGTTAAGCAAGGTACTGCGATAATGTATTGCAATATTTTGATTTATTGAAAACTACTTAATTTAATCACTTCTTTGTCCAAGTAGTAATTTGCCATCTTACTGAAACTGTTTGACATTAGCTTCAAATTTTCTAAGCGTTTGTTAATCCGGCTTTAGCTGGTGTCAGTATTCAAAACATAGATGGAACCGGTCGACATTTTTAACAACCCAACCCAACTGGTTTTATTTCAAAACCGGTTGGGTTACCGGTTGAACCGGTTATTGAAGCTAAAAATTTTACCGGTACCTGTCGATCAAAAATAAAGCAGGGATGTCAAAAAAACTAGCAATTTTTTCTACTGAAATTTTCTTAAGCCCATATTTTACTAGCAGAACAGTTACAACGAACCAGGGGCGTCTTCAAAGAAGGGGGTCAGGGGTCCAGACCGGCATAGCCCCCTTGCTAGAAAATGTGGAACCACATTCAACCGCAATCAACAAGAGTGAATCTGTATTCAAAAAAAGTGGGATTGATTTATCTTACCTAGTAGATGAGGATGGGTTTCCTTTTCCACACTCTACACGAGCACACCCCAACTCAGAGATTTGATATGTGTTCATTTTCTAAATGTTATCGTTTTCTCCTTTTGTTTTTGTTTTTTAAACTTTTCATTTTTATATAATATATAGCTATAAACGTTATATTTAAAGCTTAACACCTTCTGTCTACATGCATATAATATTTATGAAATTATATTTTTTTTTATAATATATGTAAAAATCCTTTTTACTTTCCTTGAAACGGAGATATAAATTCTGTCCTACAGATAGCCACAGTTTGTGGAGGACTTAAAAAAACCGGTCAACCGGTTTCACGAAATTTTCGACCCAACCCAACCGGTACCGGTTAATACCGGCCAACCCAACCTGCTTCCATCTATGTGGTCATTACTATATGTATCTTTTAATTCAATGTAGGAAGCTGCTCTATTTTTATATTAACTATTTTTAATTCGTTCAATACTGCAGTTATTGTCAGGTTGTGATATGTTATCCTGTTGGTAATTAAAGTAACACGTGTTGAGAATGAGAGTTAAGTCGATTAGTGACTGGTATTTAATACACAATAAAGTAAGGCACACATAACAAAACTCTTTTGTTGGGACTGAGCTGAGTTGAAGCAGATGGAACAATGGATGTGGATAAATGGATGGATTGAACTGTTGATGAACTGTCTTTATGATATTGCTTCGGGCAAGTGTGCCCGTCACACTATCTTGGAATTACTTTCGATGGTGCTACCTAAATAGTAGTGGTGAATTGTTATACTGGTTTGAAGTATTAATACAAGTTATCTCTATAGTTTTACAATTATGAGAGAACAGTTAGAGTGGAATTAATACATTACCCCGCACGTTGGAATCCGTATTATGCTGTATCTAAATTAAAAATTGCTATTATATACGGTTCCTTGCCTGGGTGATGATATT
>CABFPE010000043.1:433307-471599 GCA_900660155.1 Hofstenia miamia
TTGACACAATTGCTTGATCAATTGGAGACATTTCCATTTTTTGATGGATTTTTCAATGTTGTTCATAACCTTCTTGCATTCCTTTTCATTTAAAGAACCATCTTTATTTTTAGTGTTTTGTTTGAAATTATGAGTTTTGGGGTCATATATTTCTTATCATTTTGAGTGGAGATGATATTAAATTCATTTGAATTTTCCTTATTTGAAGAGTGTCTTTTCTCCTCTTTAAGGCAAGTTAGGAAATTTTGCTTAATAATTGCAATAAAACCATTACAGTCTAATTTGCTTTGACTGTGAATATTTAAGCCATTTATATAATATTCTAGATCAGTGAATGAATTTAAGAGATTCGTTATCTTCGATTCCTGATCATTACTGTGATTAGAAACATCTGAATATAATGACATAATTCAGATGTATTCAAATTTTACTATAGAAATTCAAAAATGCGTTACTTAAAAAGTTAACAACAACTTACGTGGGAACTTCTATTCATTCATTTTAGAAATGTCAATTTATTCAAAATTATGAAAATGGCTACCCTTATTACGTATACTGGTTGACCTTGAGTGTATTTTTTGTTTTCCTGTTAGAGTAAGTCTTTGACAATAAATAAAAGTCATATAAGTTAAGTAAACTGCTCATTTTAGTTTTAAATAATTTACGTTCTTTTTCACATGTATTTTTTCAAAAATTTATGACGACACAAATTTATATAATATTCTAGATCAGTGAATGAATTTAAGAGATTCGTTATCTTCGATTCCTGATCATTACTGTGATTAGAAACATCTGAATATAATGACATAATTCAGATGTATTCAAATTTTACTATAGAAATTCAAAAATGCGTTACTTAAAAAGTTAACAACAACTTACGTGGGAACTTCTATTCATTCATTTTAGAAATGTCAATTTATTCAAAATTATGAAAATGGCTACCCTTATTACGTATACTGGTTGACCTTGAGTGTATTTTTTGTTTTCCTGTTAGAGTAAGTCTTTGACAATAAATAAAAGTCATATAAGTTAAGTAAACTGCTCATTTTAGTTTTAAATAATTTACGTTCTTTTTCACATGTATTTTTTCAAAAAATTTATGACGACACAAATTCATTTGCATATAAAATCGAAACTAATGAATATTTCTTTTGAAAATTGTCAAAAAAAGTATTTCAAAGATGTATCTTTTACTATGCCAAAGCTATCTTTTATTAGTTTTGAAATAAAAGGGAAGGGCCATATTTTCAAATATTGTGATCAGCTTCGTAGCGTATTTTATTTCTGTGCACACAATAACTTTGAAGTTAGTAGAGATTTCTTAATCAAAGATTTTTATTGTAATAACTAGATTTATTGTAAAAACGTGTAAATATCATAATTCGCACTGCATTATTCTGAAGAAACGTGCGCATATGGAAAAAGATTTTTTCGTTTTGTATAGAATTCCTGATCTAAGGAAATGAAATTAAAATGAAGATGCGAGCACAAATTTTCGAAGGTAATTAACCAATACATTTTCACAATTGTTAGCTGCCGCATTTTTAAGATACGATCTTTAGGACTATTTAAGAGCTAAACATATTTGATCACTAAAGACAATTTTCTAAATCTAATTATTACTGCCATTAAGAATTCCGAAAAATACTTACACTAGTATTGTAATAGTAATCAACTAATTTTGAATGTACATTTTTGTAAAACAAAAATAGACAAATATTGCATTCTTCACTCATATAGATGTCAAAAAATTATAAATTTCTAGATGTCCATGATTCAGATAAACATTTAACAAAAGTATATACAGAACAGTGATTGCTTATCAGCATAGAATAAACAAAAAATAACAGATTACTTGGCAAAATACGATAGAACGCAACAATCTCTAATTCACACACAATTATATTGTCAAAAAAATAATTGTTTTCAAGGAATATATTTGCAAATTTTTAACAAAACACTGGTAATAACAGCTAATAAGAAGTCCACGAACTGAACCTTACCGTTTAAACTCGAGCAGCTTGACGTTTCATTGAGGTATTTTTGCATTTTTAAAACAGAGCCGAGTGTAAGTATAGTTCACAAATGATCTTAATACAAAATATATTTACTTATTTACAGTTTTTACAAAATTTACGATCAATTTATCTGTACAAATAGGTTAGGATTAGAGCTTAATTATCCAATTGACACAGAAGTGCCACTCCGCGTTCTATCCAATGCGCTGGGGATTTGTCAGTGGGGATTTGCATATCCAGAACAAAGTTAGTCGAGTGACCGGTTGTGGACAATACACCGCGTCTCTCACTTGTTTTATAAACAGGTGCGTTATATGATGGCCGCTCTTCGTAATCTTCGCGTTTCAATGGTCTCAATAAAATCTAAAATACAGAGGATTTTAATTTGGGTTCAAGAGCATAAGAGTATTTTATGAAATTATTTAATGTCGCTAGTAAAACGAACGCTAAACTTTTATGAGCTGTAATCAATTAAAGTTAGATATCGATGTGATCATCATATCAATTATTAAGAAAATCGTCTTATTACGAAAACTGCAAATTGCGTAATTGCAGCGTGATACATATCTAAGCTACTGTTCGGCAAGACCATTCAGTTCTATTGGATTTACTGTTCCAGTCACATCGGATTGAAATCTGAGAATAAATATTTAAGTGGACCCGGGACTTGCTTATCACTCGCCTCATAATTGAAGAAACTGCGACCACGGACATCATAATATTACCAAAAAGTTTTGCGAATTTTGGTCAAAATTGAAGTTATGCAGTCGGACAACATTTGACTATTGGAACCAGAAAATGGGACCGAATGGGAGCAATAAATTTCTGGTGCCGCAGAACTCTAAACTAAACCACCGCCCACAGCGAAATACATGTGGACTTTAAATAAACCGGTCGATATACCAGGTTAAATCGAAAAATCACTGTTCAATTTCATAGATGCATATTTTGCAGTTTAGAAATTGTTTATGAATTTAGACAAAATCCAATAATTCTATAATCTACCTGCACATGTATAGAATGCAAATGAAAAAGCCTTAGATTGTGTTTGTTAAAAAATTTAAGTAGTTTAACGTACTGAATACAATAAACACTATTTCAATATTTTAGGGCAATTCTCTAGTATTTCAACATTTATTATTAAATAGGCAATTTCTGAGTGGAACATTCGAGTTAGCAAAAATAAGATAATAAACATAGTCTTGTATTGGAATGTAGAATCTATTCAATATCTATAGCGTACCACCGGCATTGTGTCTTGTAGAATTTTCGGATGCGATTCGCCAATTCGCTTGAGTTTTCGATCCCAGCGTGCGCCATCTATGAACAATCCTCTGACATAAGCGCCATCTTCTGGTTCAGTTTTATACTCTTTATCTTCAAGAACATCGAAGTCAAACATTAAGTGATCAATAGGTATGGTGTATTTTCGTGCAAAATTTTGCTGAACACCCGTCAAGAATGCTTGAGTGAAATAGAATCCAGATATCCAAAAGGTAGACGGCGCACCATTTTCATACCAATCCTGAAAAACAATTATTACATATAATCTAGCAAATTTTGGGCAGATTGTATGTTTGCAAATATAGACTTACATCCAAAAACTTCAATCTCATGGCAAAATCATTAATGTAGCCTCCCAGTGGTTTTAGAGATGGGTAGGATTTCGCCATCCACATAACAGGGATTTTTCCTTTCAACATACTGTTGAAGACCTCTTCTAAATCGCTTGACATGACCACTAAGCCCTAAAACGAAATATGTTAACGAAAGTTTATAATCAATTGAAAACATTGTCTAGATTAGAAATGCTTCTGACAGTAGTTCTTTACAACCAAACTGCCTCAGTACAAGATGGTAACTTTGACTTCTCTTATTTTGTAGTTTACTATTGCAACATCAATAGTCACTTACTGCCAGTGGCGTCCTGGAGAGGTGCAGAGGTGCGATCACACCGGGCCCCCAAATTGTAAAAATACTTTTAGTCGCCAAAATTGAAACATACTTTATTATAAGCAATTGTCAACCAATTTGGAGACCCAAATGACAGAAGCAATTATATAAATATAGCAAAAACTGTGTGCCCAAAATTAGAGAAAGGTTCCCTAATATACAATTTTAGACAATGTTGGAGGCCCAATAGTTATGCAGGTACAAACATCTAGTAAAATTACCTACTATGCACCAAAACGTTTACGGAAAATTCACTACATAAAATTGTAGGTGTGGGGTGTCATCTCGCACCGGACCTCCAATTGAACAGTAGCTCCACTGCTTACTGCTAATGTGTTATTGTTACAATGTATATGTACCTTAATGGCCTTTTGTATGTTGACAAGACTTGCAAGTATGACGTTAAGGAGAACGTTAAATCGGACCATCTCCTGCACAAGAACTGTGTTCATGCTTTGAGTATACTTGGTAGGATATCTCCTCAATGCGGATTCTGTGTCGAAAGGTTTTGGCAGCTTATCCAAAATGTCTTTAGCCACATCTCGTATTATTTCATCAGGTGATCTTTGACCACCACCACTTGAACGAGCCTAAATATTTATAAGATATCTAAATGCCATAATCTAGATCATGAAAATATTTTTTCAACTGCATGGTGCCAAAATACCAAAAATAGCTTATATAAATAGCGTTATATTCTAGCGAAAGTGATCCCAGCATTCACGACAAGAACAGTTTTATATTTATGAAAACTTTTAATAACAACCTTTCTTGGCTTGCGCATAAGATCAATGGAAAGAACAAATGGCATCAGATGTATTGGAAATCCTCCAAATAAATTTAACTCATACTATGCGCGACCTATTCGTGTTATTTGCATATTGTAAAAATGTTTACTGCGACAAACGCTATCAATTCTTGAGACATTGCGTAAAAGAATGAAAAAATTTACATATTTGAATTCAAATAGATTAACAGTAGTGCGTTTTTAACCAAAATAAATACAAAGTTTGCGAGAAGAAATGCTAATTTTGACATTTTCTATCTGAAGAAACAAAATTGTGACTTTTTCTAGCTAAAAATTACAGAAAATTCTAATTAAAAACAAAATTTTATTTCATTAATATACAAAAAAATTCCGAGTATAAAGTACATTCACAATCAAAAAGTTGGTAAGTTAGTTCGATTGGTAACATTTGAGGCATAATTTTTTTGAAATTTGCTATAAAATTAGAATTTTAACATTTTTTGATTTCATACAAAAAATTGAAAAATTTTTCACAATTTTTTATCATTAAAAACCTTTTACCAAAATACAAGACGATCATACCAGACTTTTTTATTGAATATACACTCAAGAAACAAACATTTTTAATAGGCCAACTTTGACACAATTGGTCGTTCTAGTGCTAACAACCATAGTTTTCTAGCGTATTACCTGTGTTTTGAGAATGTTGTCAAACAACAGCAATGTTTCTTTCTGCTCCTTCGTAATGTCTGCGTTTGAATGCATTCCAAATACCTCAGGACTTTGAATGAGAGGAAGCTGCTTGATATATTCCAAATACCCTTCATACTAAAATTAAAATGCCTTAGAATGATGTACTTGATTATTAATTTTCTAAGATGACGAGTTAAGGCTAAGTTGAATCTATTGATCAAACTACGTTGATAGTGTTTTCGTACATACTGATATGCCTCTGTCCTTAAAACAAACTTTAAACTTTGATCATTTCTGGAAGATATACCTCCATTATAACAGGGAACTCTTTGCTTTTTCTCCACTAAAGTGTCGTAAATATTTAACATATAATGAAGAGGGTAAAAAATTAACACAGGCGTAAGCCAACCTCATTGTCTCTCGGTGCATAGTAAATTCCGGACGGATCAAATTTGTAGTCATCGTTTTGTACTATTTGTGGACAGTAGAATTTTTGGAGGATCGTCATTAGTGTTCTTCTATCATGATCATCGGTAACGCGACCACCGTAATTACACTCTCCGGCCAAATATGTGAGTGCATCGAATGGAATATGCTAAACAGCCCGTGTAAAGCGGGAATTATAGGATATTAAATAAATGTGTTTTAAATGAAAATTTGGATGACTCAAAGTTTTGAGTTGTACTATATATTTATAAATATTGGAGTTATCAACTTAAATTTTTTGTTTCAGAGGCTGATCAAGCAGTAACAGAATTTCATTTTACGGTTAAAATGGATCCACTCATTCCATGAGAATTTTTTTATTGAAATGTGGCATGTTTGACTCCTTTTAGTAGGTTCATTAATGAGACAGAAATTTTTCTTTGATCTATGAACAAAAAACTTATCGGTAACGGAATTTTAAAAAGTTAACATCACTGTTACTAGTATATATCATATAAATCATAACAGACTGTTTCTCTATAAAAATGCTTATATGATAAATTTTATATTGCTTTCAGGTTTCTCTACCAAATATTAACATAGTTGAAATAATAATTCCACTAAAATTTAAAAAAACTAATTGGTGCTACATGGTAACGGAATTTTATGGTAACGAAATTTCAATGCTGCTGTAGCCAGACATAGGTTCTATTTTTTACTAATTTAACCCTTTTCCCCCTTATTGCATTCATATCAGGATAATTAAGGTTTTAGACGCACATATGTATGCATGTATAAAGAAGGAAAGCATAACATCAATTCCCATTTTCACTCTAAATGTTAACTATCACGTGACCAAGCCCTTCAGTACTCGATGAAATTTCTGTGAATTCTCTAACCATGGATGCGTTTAAACTACATCTATAAAGGGTCACCAGTATTAAATCCAACTTTGGCTTTCAAATGTAAACAAAAAATATTTTCTAAGAATCAGCGCTTTCCCTTCTAAAAAATGCCAAGTAATGCTTTAAGTTTATAGGTTCATTCGATCAAATTTTATTATGTATTATTGCATAAAACTTGTTCCATTTTTTGAAATATTTGTTAAATAATTTATAATTAGCATGGTTTTTAGTAGTAATCGACTTCAGTATTGGAATAATCATGATGTATACGTAGTTTTCAACTTGCAGATTAAACTATTGATCATACGTTTCGATAAATCCTGATGGTAGGATTTAGGATTAAACCGAAATCACATTTCAATTCTAACTAACCAAATCTTATATATATATATATAATAATAAATAAGTGAAAATTAAATATTTTCGAAAAACGTATGTGTGTCCAGTTAGGCGATATAACCAAAATCCGTAAGATATTCGTAATACATTTAAATAAAAAGTTCTACCTGATATTGATTGAGAAAAATATGTAACTGTTGAGTTGAAATTCTCAAATCTGTTTCGTTGAATTCATAAGGAATGTTCCATCCAATAGGGCCAAACTTCCGACGTTCTTGCACTAAAGCATGGAAGAAACAAATACCAAACAACATCTTTTTGAAGACTTTCTAAACAACAGTAACTTAGCAGAACAATTCAGCCATTTCAAAGAAACAATAATTTAAGCAAACAATAACATTCCTCAAGACAAATGCAATATCAAGATTCTTAAAATAAAACGGATACCCACAAAACAAATATAATACGTTATTCAAGAACTAACATTAAAGTAAATCTTCAGTGACAATCTAGAGATCTCAAAATATTTTGAGTGGAAGAGCGAATATTTCAAAGATACGGAAATTTTTAACTTGAATATGAGGAAAATCTTTATGAATAAAATTAAGCGTTTGCAATGAAACCTAAACTTGCCAACATAAAATAGAGTTTTCCTCTTCGAGGGACCAAACAAATATGATCGTAATAAAAAGATGCTGGGGATATATTCTTAGTCGTTTTAAGAGAAGTCTACTTTACAACACTATTTTCTAATATTACCTTTGCAAAATATTTCTCTTATTGACGAAAAGTCTACTGTGTTTATATTAATTTGATTGTTTGCGTTTGGCCCATTGTATTAGGAGATTAAAAATGAATGCGGTAAATTCAACGTTTAATTCGAATGCCTATTATGTGAATAAGACTCCAATACTTATTCTTAAGATAATTTCTATTAATTATAAGAAAAACAAGTTTATATTAGAATATACACTAACATGAGTGTACAATCTACATGTTCAGTAAATGTCTTTATATTTATTTATAATAGAACTCACAGGTTGTTGGCTGCTGGTGAAGAATTCACTATCGCAAATGGGATCAGACAAGTACGATCTCATGATGTTAGCACGAAGTCCACGTGGAGGTTCGTTGGTCATCTTAACGCCGTTCTGTAAAACAGACACTGGGAAGTGATCCGAAGGGTAACTTGTCAACCACAGTCTGAAGTCAGGATGTACTTGTTCAGGATTAAATTCCTAAAAGCATGCATGAAAATCCTAATTATTCCAATGGATCACCTCAATGTAGTACAAAGGGAATACATTCACTTATATATCAAATCCAAAATTGCCATTATTTATAATCTCATTTTTGTGTTAAAACTCAGTTAGTATAACTTAAATCAAGGTATATTGAGATTTAGTAATATATAATTCTTTCTAAATTCTCATAGTCGAATGGAATCTAAATTAACAGTGTAGAAAAACGTCATAAAATGTATGCGTTATTTGAGCAACCATGCATTTTATAGGAAATGGTTTTCCTAGTATACAGCACCAACGTAATATTAATAGCAAAGGAAATGAATTGCAAGCAACCCTAAGACTAAGCATGAGTTCGTTAATGATGATATTTACATTTCCATCAATGTCAACTTCCAATATAGCATTGACCTCATTTTTCAGTTTGTCCTACAAACAACATAACATTTGTATCAGAACAAAAAAATTAAACCATTACCTCACAAATCTTTTCTAAAGTTCCCATCCAAGAAACAGCCAAATGGCAATTCTGCAACACAACCCAGTTGCCTTCTTTTATTCCCTTTTCTATCATTTTAACAGCGATTGGTCCTTGTCCTTGACCAAGAGAGAGCGAAGTCATTTTAGGACCACTGAATCCCTAAATATGCATTATGTTGAATATTATATTTCTGCATGATGTGCAGGGTACTTAAGACTAATGTATCCAAAGTATGAAAAAAATAATCGAATTCATATTCACAATCATTACCATATCGTCGGCAAACTTGAGTAAGGCAGTCATTGGATCCCCACCAGGAGATAAGACAAAAATAAGAGGAGCAGTGCAAGTACTGTCTGCAAATGCTTTGCCAAGATCAAATGGAGGAGGCTCAATATATTCTCTTCCAATTTTCTCGGTTACAAATTCTTGGATAGCAGGAATTATCTGTAAAAGTAAAACATTATACATGCTTTTATCTAAATGCAACATACTTTATCTGATCGAACACAACGCAATAAAAGAAGACGTTGGAAGGATTGCAGTTTATCTTGCCATTCTCCAGGGAACTTCTCATGATGTGGTTCCTAAATTCGAAGTGATAAACACAATTTTATAATGTAAACTGTTTTAAAGGAAATTACAAAAACTGAAGGTCTTAATTGGCTACATGCTGATCGTTGCTTCAAGACTAAAATCATTTCGTAAGCCACAAATAAATCGTTTTACATTAAATATACAGAAGATCTTTAAAATTAGAAAACAAAAGTATTAAATAGGCAGATGATATAAAAAGTGCTTACCAAACTATCGTAGATAACTTTCCAACCGTCTTTTTGAGAAAGGAATTTCTTTCGAATATCCTTAAATCGTGTGAGACCATCCAAACGGCACATTTCATCCCATGATTTAGCAGGCAGCCATGCCGAAGGGTTGGGATAAGGATTATCTAAGCCGATACCTCCAGTAAGCAAAAAGCGCCATTCGTCGTCATCAACTTCATTGCGAGACTTTAACACGTTTACACATAGAAGGAAGGAAAATAGTAACTAAATACAATCTTCAATAGATAAATATTTAATGATCTCCTATGAAAATTGGGTTTTTTCAAAGTTAAAATATTATAGAAGCTCCAAATCAATCTGTTGAGATAGGCAAACATCATTAAATTTATTTTGTAAAATTAAAAAGAAACTATGATCGAAAACTTTACAGTAACATAAAAGGAAATTTATTGTAAAAGCATTTAAGCCTAATAATCAATGATAAAAAATTAAAAATTTGATTTAAAAAATTTGAAATTAAATAACATAACAATGAATTTTATTTTGTAACTTGCTTTATTTTAAGACAGATGTACAAATCTATTCATAATTTAGAAACATCAAATGTAAACCAATCTCTTCTAAGTATTGTACTGACAAGGTTATTATTTATTTTATTGAGTTTGATATAGTTGTGTAAAAATATGAATAATTCATATTTTTTAATATAATTGTGTATCATTCATAGCGATCATTGTTTAATAATGAATATCGGGGCCAATATATTGTTATTTAGTAAAAGTTGCTTATTGACTGACGTTTTCTAACGAAGTTGATTGATCTTAATGCACAATTAAACATAGTTGACAGTGATGTCATTTGCTGAGAAACAATGTTTTGCAGCAATAATTTAACTGACTAACAACAAAAGAATTCATAAGCTATACATAAATTGTTTTACTCAAATGACGTTGATTCACACTTCATTTCTTTTGATTTTTCAAATAAGCTTCTGCAGAATCAAATTTTATTTATCCCAGTTCAAATGGAGTGGATCCAAGCCTCATCGCACCACAGCTCCACTAACTTTTCTGGTACCATCGCCCTATTGGTCCCACGGTATTAGTTCTGCTTTTATCAAAATTACGTAAAATAGGAGTAATACTCCGAAATCTGTGGATTCCAGTTGCTTCTTTTATGATCCTAGTGCAATGTTAGTTCTAGTCCTACTGAAATATATAGTTCTAGTAAATTCCATTGGATTCAGTGGTCCCGCAGAGCCCTACTTGCAATATAACATGATTACCTTGTCTTTTTCAAAGAGTGAGCGACAGACGTTGCAGTAAAGAGAATATTGGAAATGTTTTTTCAAATTTTCCAATCGAGTTTCGAGAACGTCCGATTTCGCGGAATTGTCGATGCTCATTGTGAAGAGATTTATAAACCACGTTAATGAATATTGATACATAGGTTCAATATTTGCCAAATCGGCGATAGAGAAGAAGAGAATACTACTGTATGCAGCAATAGGAGTGTAACCCATTCGAGTTTCATCAATTTTCCGTTCAGTTTCTTCCGCGATTTGTTGTTTCTCTGAAATATCATTGGCGAGTTCTTTACTTGATGATAAAACCTGAATAGCGGTTTCATCTTCAAGAATATTGCCCTCAGAAGAAGATAGAACTTCCAAAATCTTATCTTCGATTTCTTTCAGTTGTCTAAATTAAAAATTAAATTCCACACTTACATCAAATACACACCCAAAAAAATTAATCACAAGGTGTAAACAATTTTAGTGTTCATATTCTATATCAGAATTCCTTAAATACATGTAGAACTAAATAGCCTAGAATTTGAGTTTCCATTTAGTTGATTTTGATAGCCAAAAAATCGAGCTTCGCATAATGCACTTCATTTGTCCCTTATTTTCATTCAAAACCATATTCTACTGAACTGAATTTTATTCAGAACAAACATATTTTCCAGATTTTCAAGCAATTTTGAAAATCCTGATATATGGATACAACTATCAGTGAACGTACTCGAACGTAATTTTGAAAATTTGTACTAATGTGTATTGTTTTCGTGGAAAGACTCGCATTCACTGTTTTTCATTGAAAATTCAATTTTAAAAAAAAAATAATTTCCTACCATTCCTGACATTCAGGTAATCAGGAGGCTGAAAGCTCATGGAATCGACAACAAATCTTAATTGTTTCATTTTATGCCGCGTGCGAGGCCAGGTTTCAGAGCGAAAATCAAAGAGGAGAAACTCCTATCTCGTGTTTTCGTATTTTGAATAACTTTATTAATTCGTGAGCTTTGAGCGATTAAGGGTTTTTCAAGAAACAAAAATTTTTTTAACATTTCTGGGCAGATTAAAGTAAAATTTATATTCGAAAACATTAGCCAATTAAAATGTTTGTAATTGTAGTTTTAGCTTAGTGTACAAACCCTTTATTCTTGGCAGATTGTTGAATCAGATTATTTTTCTCTTCTTCAAGTTCTGGTCTTTCACGCGCAACAACAATGCCCAGCAACTGATCTTGTAAACCTTCAGGCGTGATCATAAAGTTCAACAGTGTCACTTTAACGGATGTTTCAGGCAGGTAATGAGGATTGCGAAGCTTTGTTGTAATGTAAAATCTAAAGATCAAGGCTTAGATAACCGTAATCGTTTTCAGAATTGAAACATCTTTAGTATACATCAGAGGGCATGACTTTTAGTCTTGTATACACTTTATATATATTTACTGTTATAGAAATTAGATACACCAATAATTACTGTTTGAAAATTTCTTAAGAAAAAACCTTTCAAAACATCATGAAAAAATGGAAAATGCATTAGAAAATAAAAATTGATTATCAACATAGTTAAAAGCCTATCTATGTGCAGATACCAGATGTGCATTTGTATTTTTGGTTTTTATTTTACAACAAAATTAAAATAAAATTGAAATTGAAAAACAGAAACGATACATTTTAATTGCGTTTTTCGACTTTGACTTCATTTTCAATTTTAAATTTACTATAAAGTAAAGCTTAAATTAAAAAATTGACGGTTGAAAAATAGCTTTCATAAAGTACACCCATTTTAATATATAGAGTTCTGGTTAGACAACCTTACACTTATGTAGTAACATTGCTTTCCTCAATCAAACTCAAATAATTTTCCATTAAGTAAAAGAAAATGACGCTATTTTATAGAAAGGGTGTTTTTAAGAAACTGCTTAACATTAATTTATAGGCCTTCACCAAAATGATATTAAATTTATTTTTCTAATTACAGGTTTTTTGTCAAAATAATGTTGACGTGCATTGCGGATTTATGTTGCGATATTTGATATCACACTCACAAGTCGAAGAGACTGGCTTTGTCATATTTCTACATATTTAGTATTACTGCGTGAACTAAAACACCATCTGCGCAACTCAAATTTCACAGTAATAAATTTACTATCAAAGGGAAAGTCTAATCCAATAATAAACGCATTTTGTCATGGTATTGAATTTAACTTTGAATTCTATGATGGTTATAATAGAGCAGGGGAATTCTTATACATAAAAATTTTGAAATTTGATTTAACATTTGGTGATATTTTGGTGAAATTCTATCACGCAAAACAATAAACATTTAAAAAATTAGGGCATATTTTTTGGAAAAAATGGTAGCATTTAATGTCACATTATATCATGTAGCGATGCTGTAGCATTATGTAAGATCATTTTCCAAATTTTCCATACAATTTAGTGTTATTCTTGGACTGGTAAAAAGAAAACAATATTTTTAGGTATTGCAAATAAATAATTTTCAATGCATACTGCATTTAAAAATGGCTTTAAATAATGTCGTTGTATTTAGCGTGAGGCATACAAAAAAATTTGGGGTGAGCTTGAACAAATAAGTTAGATCCCAATTTCTTTTGCTCAAAATATATATTTTTAAAAAAAATTAAATTCCTCACATCTAGAGTTGAAAAACAGACAATACAAGGCAATTTTAAATTTTTGGACACAATACAAACTCAGTTGTACTAAGCGCTCGTATCAATCAAACCATACATCCAATTGATATAAATAACTTAGCAAGTCATCAATGCTCAAGGAAAAATTTAATACAAAGAGATTTTCAAAGAGTTACTTTTAATACTTTGCATATTAAAATTACACTTATATTCTAAAATTTGAAAATTATACCTGAAATCTGCAGAATATTCAATAGTGCTGTCGCCCAACCGAATACACAAACTTCCGCCTTGTTTGAAAGTTTGTTTAAGCAGTAAAGGTTCTAAGATTGCATCCAATTCCTCCCCAATATTTTCCAGCATCACCTAATTGATGAATTTCTGAACAAATATTTAATAGTTTAAAGTCTTACCGGTGTTCCGAACTGGATGCAGTTTTCTAGCGTTCTCACGTAATCACTGTCACTTAACTTAATTATGTGCAAGTTATTAGCCTTTTCCATGTTTTTAATCCACTTATTAGCCTGGCCTTGAGGATCGATCATCAGAGGCCAACGACGCGCATTCCTAAGAGAAAACTTTTCAATATGTTGATGATACAGATGTCACAAGGATGTAATAAAAAGAGATTAATAAAAGATATCATAAATTCTTAGTTCCTACAAAAGTAAACTTTCAAAGTCAAACTTATATAAAATTGGCTCACAAAATATCAAGGTAAAAATTAAGGCTAACATATTAATAAATACTTCATTTAGTGACTTAGAAATGTGTTCAACATCAACAGCATTTATTAATTCATAGTAACTTACGAAACAATTATTCCATTATCGACTGAAAATGAATCAGTGGGAAGACCAAATATATTCCAGTTTCGAATTAGCACTGGGTCACCAAGAGTGGCAGTCAACGTAACTGTAGACGAACACGGAATATGCTTCGATCTACAACTTTCTGTCCACTGTTGCATTTGTTCCTAATTATAAAATTGCTGAAATATTTTCATAAGAATGACATGGCCTACTGAAACAATACGTCAAAACCTTGCAATCATTTGCTTCATAAAATATTGATTAACATCGGCATTTAGTATGTTGTTAAATTTACAATTACTACTATTCACGATTGGAAAATTCATAACATCCCAATATATGCCTATAGGTCAAATTGACATAAAATTTAGATGTTAGAATGTAGGTCTAGCCCACGAAATAATGACCAAAGGATCCATTACCATGGACTACATGATCTTGGTAATACTTAGAATAAAAAACTATACACACGAAAGTGTTAATTACTAAGCCGATTTATATAAGTGGAGATTCTTTGTGGACACCTTAGCGTTTCTTAAATGGCTACTCACTAGGCGTTAACTTACATTCCGATATGGAGCAGTAAATGCACCCAAGTAAGCGACCAATCCCGAAGAAAGCAAAACATCCCCAGTAAGATCAATATATCGAGCTGACAGTTGCTTAGCGCTTTCACTCCAACGTGCCTTTTCACCACCAAGTCCGCCAAGTAACTGTTCAGCGCGTTGTAATTTCTTTTCGCAGAGATCTACTTGATTTTCTAAGTCTACTTTCTTTTGTTTGTTATCCTCTAGTTTTCGTTGCAAACGACTCAATTTTTCTTGAACATCGTGAAGATCAGCCCGTTTCTTTTCAAGTGCCTTCATAGCGATCGAAAACTCAGATTCGGCTTCTTTTAAAGCAATTTTCTTAGGAGCAACTATTTTTGCAACTCTAAATAGAAATTCAATAAATTATTGTAGTTGATAGATAGTTTAAATTAAATATTCCACTTAATCTCTGTGTTTGTATTAATTTTTGTAGAAGTAATGGTGTAAAATTTAAAATTAATTGTACAACAAAAAAACAATTGAGGTTACTAAGAAAATATGGAAGTAGAAGAAATTTAGCAACTGCAGAGCTTGAGCCAAAAAACAAAAAGAGAGGGATGACAATTTAGTTTTCAATTAGGTTCTAGAATTTGAAGATTTCCTGAAATTACTACATAAAATCATGTAAAATTCAAATAAAACAATATAAGACTTAAAAACTGAATTAAGATTATAAATGCCACTTACTTATCATAGGAATCCATTGCTCTAACCCACTTGCAAAGACCTTCACAAGCAGATGAAACTGTTCTGATTTTCTCGGGCAAGAAATCCGGATTTGTAATGTATTTTTCTCGAATTTGACGAATAGTGGGACCAGGTATATTATCCTAAAACAGATGAGGTCAAAGTATATTAAGTTGAAGTTACTTTATCGTAAGATTTCAAACTATCCAAAAACTTCATGTCACCCAGAACTTTTAGTGAAGGCTTCCAATAGTCCTGTACCATTTTTCCACTGCCTGAAGGATCAGGAATTCTCTCGGGTTTAACTCCTTTAAGAATACAAACGGCCTCCATTACTAATTTTACACCAGTTGCAGGATTTTTCATTGTTTTTACAAAGGTAATGTCCTAAATGAAACTTAGTATTTTACTAACTTTGATAAACATACATTTTGAGTTAAAGTGTCCAAAGCAGCTAAAGCAGCATTAAGAATAGGCAATGCTTCGCTAAGTTCAGCATCACATTCATCTTTAATTGCCTGAGAAGCCTTCGCTTGTTCATTTGCAACTGCTTCATCAGCTTTGACAATTTTTTCAGTCTTGGCAACTTCAACAGAATCACGTTCAATGATCACCATGATTTCATCGACTTCTTTGCTGGCAGTTACCAGCTGAGGTTGAAGTTCTTCGAGTTCCTTTTGCATAGTACCAACTTCACTTGCTGCGTTTGCTAACTTCTCCAAGCCAACTTCATATCGTCGTTTCTGCTTCATAACCTCTCTAAAGATACAGTCATGCATCAATTTAAAGTATATTTCATAACTATTTAAGTAAAACTGACTATTAGTTGTACTATATGATTGTAAAGGACATATTAATATTTTCTGCATACGTACGTGCGTTTCTTATCCAAAATATTTTTATAAGTGCTGATTAATTCAAGGTAGGACGTTGGTGTAACATAATTGTGACGCTGCAATTGATTCAAAAATTTCTCTGAGAGATCGCGAGTGCTGGTATGGAATTCCTTGCACAAACTTATGCATCCTTCTCTCTCTTCATCTGACATTTCAATGTCACCCAAGAAACGAGTAGCAACGGCCTCCAAGGCATCCTCAGGCCACGCCTACAAAAATACAAAGGCTGAAATAATCAGAAATAAATATTTACTTGAAACCAATCGATTGTGCAGCAGTTGACGAGTGATGGGAACTTTCTTAGTCTGTTTCTAAATGCCTCGCCAATAGGGCTCATAGTGAGTACAATATGTAGTTGGTCTTTACATCTTTCAATGAACATGTTAAATAATGCCAAAGGCGTTCCATCTGTTTGCTTGTTTTTATCACGTTGTCTAAATTTAAAAAATTATGATATGGCAAGCATCTCGTATGGAAATCTTGCTAATTCAACATTGATTTGGGGTGATTTTGAAACATGCGTTTAGAAAAACTAATCGAAGCGATAATTGTATATAAACTGAGTAGTTTTTGACAAATGAAAAATTAGCATGATGAAGAAAACGCTTACTGTTTCCTGAAAGAAAGCGAAAATATAAGCAACAGGGAACTATTTTGAAATTCTTACCTGTCAATCTGCCGCATTTTCTCACAAATTTCCTGTTTTTCGTCAACGGCAAAGAGATTGGGTACTTCTCCAGCATTCAGGAGATTGTTGATATCCTCAAGGAAAGCTTCCTGCTTAATTTGTGTGTCGGAAAACAAGAATACGGCATGATTTTCGCCCTCAGCACTTTTTCGTGTAATATTTTTCAAATCTTCACGCCACTCGTTTAGTCCATAAGCTTTGCTAAGTTCCACTTGAAAGAGATCATAGTCTGCCATGTGGGCTGCCAAACGTGTTAATGACTGTCTTCCACTTCCACCAACACCCACCAAAAGTGCATGACTGCGTGGTTGCTTCAAAATACGAGAAATTCTGGACACATGCTCGATTGCAAATCTATGAAGATATAAGATTCGAACTAATACTTGAAAAAGCTACCTAAACAATACGAGATTCATAGGCTTCTTGCTGAGATTGTTGTATTCTTCAAGGTATCCTTCGACCACGTGACGAAGTCCATCAATACTGGCTACCTCTTCATAACGTTTGGAATCGGCTTTCGGATTCTAAAACATGCCCAATTGAAAATAAAATTGGAGTAATAAACGCAATTGAATCCATAAAATTCAATGTGTTCATTAGAAATTTTCGAATACTTTCGGTCATTGAACTTCATTTTTGAACAAAATGTTGTGGCCAAATAAGGACGACGAACATCTTACCGAATCCTTAAAAATACTAAAAAGGCATGCGTCTATTGAAAATTAGTTTCATGATCCGGGTAAAAGTTTTCCGATGATGTGCATGCTATTGTTCAGGACTTACAGTGCTTAGCTGAAATGAATATAGTTAAGATGTGGATTCTAAATTCTAGTGATTGTGAGATACCTTATTTTGGAAAATTTCAGATTGCCGTTGGCGTCTTTTTTCCACTGTTTCCTAGAACAGTTCCATATTTAAATAAGACCATCGGCATAAAATTTAAATAATCCACTTAAATGCATTTGGAAGAAGTTTTCAATAAACATAAGTAATGTTTTACCTGGAAATCACAAAATATCAAGCTTCGCATATCATCTTCAGAGACTTTGCCAGTTTCACTGGAACAAATGGATTTGAAGAGCGAATCGTAGTTTTCTTTGAGACCTTCTGTCACGCTGTTACGGACGAATGTGTACAACCAGTTACGATCATTATCATCGACAAGACGATCGTAGAATACACGGTAAATCTAAAAATTAGCCATCAAACACTATAAATACAGACTAAAACATAATTGTTCACTCAAACTATTTGAAACTAAATTCTAACCTCATGAACCCAGAGTTTTTTAACAACTGTGGTATCAGGAGCCGATTCAGGAGTTGACAAAAGCACCCCTTGAATGACGCGACTGAAGTCACGCAAGTTGAATAGATAATGTGATTTGGTAGGCGTTGGAAGCAAATTCTCCATGGCCTTCTTGTATATGCTTAATGTTGAACTGACAATTTGACTAACTAATGGCTTAAACTCATCGCCAAAGGTACTAAAAAACAGAACTAAGAATGTATAGTACTGTTAATTTTAGAGCAAATTTTCATACATCATTTAAACGTAAAAAAACTAAAAGCCGAACTTAATTCTCTTATTATAGGTGGATTAAATTTCAAGTAAGAAATTGAAAAAATACATTGACATTTGTGTAGGTAGATAAATGTATGCTCGGACATAAATTGGAGGGAAACGACTTCAGTTGTTACCGATGCTGATAGCAGTTTAAAGATGCTTTCGAAAAACGGTAGGCGAATAAGTTTTAGTGCGACTCATGCAATGACCGTGGGCGTGTTCAGATTGCTAATGAATGGATTCTTCATTCTTGGATCGACTTAACGCTTTCCTTTAATGTCTCTACTGACCAGACTTTTCCACTACAGGTTATTTTTGTTAATGAACGTCAAGATGTTGCGGCAAATATTTGGAAGTATAATGCGTTCCAAAAATTCCAAACAAGTTTCGATGAATCGCAGTGATACCCAACTGAAATTAAATAATGCCACATCCTTCTTGTTAGGGTTTTATGTTAGATATTTGTGAATTTTATAATATAGATTATTGAAAAACAGAAAAAAAGTTCTGCATCACCAGATATAACGATAGCTATTGAAAAATAGATAATACGTATAGATGACTATTCTAAATGATTATATACTATAATGATAATGCATTTTCTAACTATATCTGCATGCAATTTTTAAAAAATATATAAATCCTATTTTTAAAAGAATTTTGAAGTCGCAGTTTAGTAAAATTTGCCATTTTAAAGCCTTTATGCAAAGCCTAAGGATATTTAGAGAAAAACTTTGTTTATTTAAACTTAACACAAAACAAATATTTCTAGGAAGTTTGAAGAAAATCTTTGTCTTCAATAAAAACAATAACGGGTTAAAATGTTAGTAGAAAACAGCTACACTTTCATTTAAGAATGAAATGGTGATTGGTCAATAATTGATATAATTACAATGGAATAATTTGAATGAATGTTAGTTCGCATACTTACGCAGTTTCAACAATAGAATGGTGGGCGACCTTATGCTCACTGGCAAACAAAATTAAAAAAGATTGTATTCAACAATTTAACTTAGCATTTAATCCAGCATTTTTCAAACTAATTTATAGTAACACAAGACAACATATTTCCCAATACGCAAGAATAAAAAATTACATGGTTTTTTTCTTTACTTTGTTCACAACTACGTATTTTCGACTTTCTTGCATTCTTATCGAGTCCCTATAATCAAATGAGACAGTTTGAAAAACCCTGATTTAATCGATAAAAATACCGTTAAATTTCAAAGTTCCACTGCAACAAGTATAAGACTTGGTAGTGGAATTTTCAGAGAAAAAAAATCTTGATTATCACAAATTTCATCATAGTTGATGTACTGATATCATACCGTGTATTGAGATGCCAATTTAAAATTGTACTGAAAATTGAGTTCATTGTATCTTCACTGAAGCAGTCTACAACTATACAGTTGAGATGCCGTAGAAATCGGGGAGTTAGTATGTTTCGGCCGCCGCCTAGTGAATAAAACAAATGAGTTAGTAAATTTAAGCAAGCATGCGTATTAGATGTTTAGAGCGTTAATTATACAGTTGTCACACATTAGTTTACCATGCGGTGAATAGATGCCACTTAAGAATTGTGGAGAAAATTGATCGCTGTGCATGATCACTGAACTCATCAACCACGACATTGTTCAAATGTCGCAGGAATCGCTGAGTAATAACGTTTCTGCCACCACCTTTTGATATAATATTACATACCGGTATATGAAACACAAATATACTATTTAATATTCAAAGACATTTTTAATAGTTGAATAACATTGGCGTTACTACCTATTCTCCAGTAGAGAAATATTACCAATATTACCAATAACCAAAAAACCCTACTGAATTGATAAACATGTAGTCATTGATTAGAAAATCACAATCAACATTTTTAAGTCCAAAATGCATCAAACACTTAATAGTTTTGGTCATAACAGTTCACTTCTGCTAATTTGTTATTAATCACGACAATGTTTATAGCATTCTTTGTCATTCAAATGCTCATCAAGTCACTATAACAATAGACATCTGCATTAAAAACTAACCTGGAGGGCCCATTGATGCAATTAGTTGAATATCAACTAGGTTGATGACAGAACAGTCTTTTCTTTCATACCATTGCCAATGATCAAGCCATTGACGTAGGAGTTCGATTGGCGGTTGTGCACCGTACTTTTCTCTTAAGGGCATGTTCATATCATCAACGTATACAATCTTAAACAATATATCTATATTTATTTGATAAAGTATGAAACTTACAGTTCGTTTTCCGAGAGGAGGACCAAAAACCCCTTTTCTTCTTTTATCCAGTTTTGACATAATTATATCCTGAGTTTGATTGGCGCTTGTCTGCGCCGAGAAGTTAATGATGATTGGCTTGTAGATGTCTTTATCAAGTTGATTCAGAAGAAAATCCTGAAAACAAAATGGAGATGCAAATCAATTTCAATAAAAATCTTACGTTAATATAGCAGGATTTTCCAGTTCCTGTTGGCCCAACGAACAGAACAGCCTTTTGATGAGTTACCAATATATTGGCTAAGTGCTGAACACGAACTGTGTCGATTGTTGGTACAATGATTTGATTGACACTCATATCTTTGGGTATCGGAGGAGTGTCTTTAATTTTCTCTACCCATTCTTCCCATCGTCCACGTTCCTAAAAAGTATATAACTACAGTTTTGTGAAAACGATATTGAAGCAGTGGGCTTAATATGAGGGGAAATGAGGACAACAAAACATTACTGCCATTGCTAGTCAGAATCTGAACGCTAATAATATAAGATAATCCATTTTCATGATTATTGTATTAAAAGTTATATAAATATCATTGCGATGATTTTTTAAAAGATAGTTGTATAAACGTAATACCAATGGGATTTGAATACACTTTTTAGAAGCTAAAATAAAGGAAAATGAAATTGGTGTTTGAGGATCCGTGGAACATAATTGAAGGAAAGGATGATGGAGAATTCTAAGTTGAAAACGAACATATACCTTATCTGGTTGATCTACTCGTTTAAGAGTGCCATCTTCATAGGTTTCCGGCAACTTAAATGTTTATAAGAAATTTACATTGTGCTTAAACATACAAAGTGGACAATTCTTTAATTTCAAAAAATTAGAAACAATATATTTAAAATAAGATTACTTCTCTAATGAAAAGGTATTCGTAGACGCTGCCGGTTTCAGGGAAAGGAACACTGTATGGTTTCATTGGTGGATCCACAGCTTCGAGTATATGGAATCTAAACAAAAATTCTTGCTACCTAAGAATACTCTAGAGCAAGTAGTTGTGAAAAATGTTTTCATTGTCTTAATCCTAATGTATGTGTACACATACACCATGCAATTATTACTCTGAAAAATGAGCATGCATTTTCAGGGAAATCGACATGTTTATTAAAAATTCGGACTCTATCTATTTATGACACTTTATGAAATGACAAAATATAAATTATTTTTACCCAGTCTTTTTATTTCGGAATCTGAAATTGTGTATAATAACATATTTATAATAATGAATATCTTACTTTTCTCTTGTCTCTTCACTTAATCCAGAAGTCATGAGTTCTCTAAGTAGATAGTCGAAATGTCCTCTACCGGGATCTTCTGTGATGGAACCTCCAACCGACCAAACAATGGAAAAGAAAAAGATTCCCTCGATCCAACAAATAATATCACGATCCTCGTAAGTTTTGAACTTTGCTTCATCAGCAAGTTCATCCAATTGAGAGTCAATAAGATTCATCAAACTTTTCACAAGATTTGTGTCATTGGTTTTGGAGAGTTCCTAATGGATTGTTTGTAGATTTAAAGAACGTAGGCATATATTTACCTTAGCGCCACTTTTTCGAACGAAATTCAAACATGGAGGACAAAATCTTAAAAACAAATCTTTAAATATTGTCTTGTGCATTTCATTCAATGTCTTAGGCAGAGTGTTAAGCCATGATTCCATAACTGGCTGCCAACCTAGAAGAGAGGGCTCCATGTAAATCATACCACAACGTGAGACCTAAATACGTTTTCTACAATGCTAGACAAAAGAATAGATTGGTGCATTATTAGTGTAAGTGATACCAATTCAATATCTTGTTTAATGATTTAAAAAATTCAAGGATTTGTATATAATAAGAAAAATATTTTTAAAAAGTAGAATGATTTTGCATGTCTGATTACAGAGTTACATAACAAAATATTATTATAAAGCATGAAAAATTATATAATGCTTACAGTAGCTGGAGATGCGACCTCTAAATCCATGGGCTCAAAAATAAGATTCGTAGTGTTGGCCAACTGGATAATTTCACCACTCATTAGGCAAAGTTTCTTATTATCATCAAGAACAGTGTTCATGTTTTCGATCCAAATTGCATCGACGGGTCCATCAAATATCAACCACTTCCTGTCAGGTGTCTAAAGACTTTCAAGGTAAAACACACGTATATTTATGCTAAAAACATTTTCACAACAGACTACCATGAAGGAGATATATCTTAGAGCTAAATTCCATAAAGTAATTTGTTGCATAAAGTGGCTGCCAATGGATCAGTATCATTCCAATTGTTTTGAGGTGCTCTTGAAACTAATTGATAATAAAATACAAAGTATTCCAATTAACTTTCAAAAATTTAAGTTATATTTTTTCATCGTGGATAAAATTACGAGTATATTTTTTGATTTGACACTCACTACTTCCGACCCCTTGCCCCATTTTTCTATGCATAGTATAATGTACATTAGTTATTTCTATTGTACATTATGCTGTACATATCCCTTCAGGACAGTTAGATTACATGTACGCATAATGTTGTTAAGAAGCACTTAGGAAACAATAAAAATTTATAACATAATATAATTTAAGAAAGCTTAACATTTTCGCAATTTTAGAAGCACTTTACTTACGGTAGAGGATGCAAACTTTCTGTAGCTAACAGCAAGGATACCATCCGACCACTCGTGTGAAACAGCGTCAAACTGACCATAAAGTTGTCCCATTGTGATTGATTTGGGATTGATAACTGTGATTTGGACTTTGTTTTCATTCATTAATCCCTAGAAAAATACTAATTCAACAAAAGAAAATATTAAACAATGAAGCATGTCCAATAAAATGAAACTATTCTAAAATGATTCACTTACAACTGTTTGGCCCTTAAATGTTGATTGTTACTTATTGGAATGTGCCACGTGTGAAATTAAAACGACCCACTATGAACATTTTCTTCATTAGAAGAGATTATTATGGAATAAATGCTTATAACTTACAATAACCATTCCGTTCTTATAACTAAGAACCAAGTACAATATTAAACTATATTTCAAATTATAAACACATAGTCATTGGATACAGAAACAAATAGAAAGTTTTTAACCTTTTCATGAAGTGTGCCAAGTGCATCGGCCAAAACCTTATAGGCAGAAGTTTTACCACCGAATGGTTCACCAACAATCATGAAACCATGGCGAACGATCATCATTTCATAGATTTGCAGAATCTTATCAACGAAACTTGGTGTCATCTAAAATATATTTTACAATTTTTAAGCCGAATGCTCACTTAAAATAATGTCGAAAACAACACTAGTCAATACAGTGAATAACTGAAAATAATGCGTTATATATATATATATATATATATATATATATTAATTAAAATATACTTGAAGATTCATGTTTTTGCAGTGCATTTCAATGGCTTCAATTATACAGGCATAGTCAGGTTTAGGAAGAGTCACTCCGGGGAACAAATCTGATGTAATACCAGAAAATAGAGGCAAGTCATGTGATAAGAATTTGGGTAAATTAACATCATTGATGGATCTCAGCATAAGAATACCTTCATCTTCCTCCGGATATTTGAGTTTCAGATTACCTGCAGCCGTTAATACAGACTTCACAGCTCTCATTCCTAAATTTAGACTTTCTCATTTCATTAAGATTCACATTCAATTGAATCAGTAAAATTTTATGTTCCTACCGTAATCATAGTGATGCTGACTTGAAAGCTGCTCAGAACATAGTCGATAAGTGGCTACAATCTTTACAGAAAGTGTGCGAGCACTGACAAACCCACATGAATATAAAACAATTTCAGCAATCATAGCATAATCTGGCACCATCATGGCCACTGGACGGAAAAGGGCTTTTAAATTATCTGGTAATTCAGATCGGCCTGCATAACCGGGATTCATGGTAATGAATACGGCACATGTAGGATCCAATTTGATTTCTGTGCCCTCAAAAAGTAGGGTATCCATACCAGCAATGATTCCTAAATGATTAGATTACGAGTATTTGAAATAATTAAGCATTATCATTCGCTGCATCATAAAAATATATAAATAATCATAATCCATTCGAGAAACGGAGAGTTTGATTACCTCTTTGTATGGTAAGAATTTGTTGAGCTACGACTGATAACACTTCAAGATCAATTCTGTTGAACTCATCAAAACAGGACCAAGCACCACAGGATGCTAAACCTTTGAAAAATTTTCCAAGTGCGATGTAGTCCAAACCGTCTGAACAATTGAAGACGACGCATTGCTTAGCAACAGCTTTAGCTAAATCTTTAGTTGTTTCAGTTTTGCCAGTACCAGCTGGACCTTCCGGAGCACCACCCAAGTGTAAATGCAATGCGCCAAACAATGTTCTAAATGCAAATTTTTTTGAGAAAAAATAAATCTAGGTGAACTTGTGCATCGAAAATGGAATACAACGTAGCTAACGTCTCAAATAAGTTTAAACATATTAAAGTTAAAAATGTTAGTTTTACTTTAGATTTGCAAAATATCAAATTAAACAGATCGTTTAACATATCGCTGACTTAATCGTAAACAATAATATCCAAAAAAAATGAAAATGGAAAACACACCTGTAACAGCGATCTGTAAGTGGAGTGATAACCAATCTAGGAGAGTTTCCCAAATACTCGTACCCATATTTAAGCTGAGAATTGATCATTCTCGTCATCATATTTTCGTCTTCCCAATAGTATCTCAACTGACTCAACCATCGGAAATCATTTTCCTCACTAACTTCGTCTGCAACGATTTTTGCTAAGACGTCTCTCGCATGAACATCCAATACAATCAAAGCACCCAAAGTTACACGATTCTGAGCAGAAAGCTTGCCCCTGACCTTCTCAACAATTTTATCAATCTGATCATTATTGACCTGTAAGTATTCGGCTAATTTATCTTGCCCACTTCGAATTGATAATGCAACATTCTTAGTCCAAAACAGCTGCGAGACGCACAAAACGGCTTGTCCTGGCCATGAAACAACCCAATTTTCTCTTAATTCTTTTTCATAGTGTTCAATCGATTCAAAGATAACTTTTCGAATGGAGGCTAACATGTCGTGCTCCAACTCAAGCAACCATTTCTCCACCTGTCCTCTCGCCTTAACAGTTGAGATAACGTCTTGGAGTTCAACTATTTCACCTTCACTGCTTTTCATGTGAGTAATATCAAGATTTTCAGTAAACGTCAATTTCGAAATACCCTCAAAGCACTTCTTCAAATGCTCTTCAACTCTTGTAGGATCCTTAGTTTCAGATAGTATAGAAAGCAATTCATCATTAGACAAAAAGAAGAAGCGAGGGAAATAAAGACGCTTCTTCTCCAAATAATCATTAAGACCTTTCAAAATCAAATCTAAGAGTTCATTGCTCTTTCGAAGTTTCTCTAGCATCTTATCAATTGTTGTGACAGACAGAACATGTTTGTCGTTCATCACTTGCTTAATAATATCACGCCAAGTTTTATCAACGGTTGTAAATCGCCGCCCTTCTTCAGGCATTTGGGCCATAATATCGGGAGAACTAAAAATGGGTTCTAGATACAGCCACGTGCTTTGCACCTTCAGCCATTCATCAAGGATATCTTGAAGAAGATTCAACTTATGTTCCCATTCTTTAATCTCTGTTTCAAAAGGCTTAATAAATGGCGAGCCGCACATTGTTTGAGTTTTGACAATTTGATCATCAAGTAATTGCTGTGTGTCGTCAATTGAGGATAAAATGTGTGTACCAGTTTCGCGATATGGTATCAAATTAAATTCAATTTCTTCCCATTCGTTAACCATTTTCTCAAGAGCTTTTTCAAGAGAATACTCTTTACTGGCAGCTTCACTAATACTTTCAAGATTTTCCAAGAACGGCTCTAATTTCATATTTAAGAACTTATTCAATGTAGTGTCCTCATCTGGCTGAACATTATAACCGACAATATCTGATACCATATTCCAATGTCGCTCACGCATTCCCGGATTACACAAGCAAGAAATGAGTGGTAGGTATTCCTTGAAGTCTTCCACTTTTGCTTTCATCTTAGAAGCCATTTCCTTCGCAGCTGGTGAGTCTACTGATTTCTCTAGTTTATATAATGATCTTGACAAATTGCCAATTTCAGCTTCTACAAAATCTGGATTGACTTTATGATATGGTCCGTTGCTCCATTCACTGTTATAATCGAAAAATTTCACAGTGTTGTTGTAAAGATTCGCAAATGGAGTAAGTTTATTCCAAAGTTCCCCACGTTGAGGATAAGAGGTTGTTTGCCAGCCAAATGCCTCCTCTTCAATATTAAAATTCTCAATCTAGAAAGATGCTAAATTAAAATGTACAATAAATTAATATTACTTTATCTTGGGCCAATTCGAGTTTCTGCTGTAGATTTTGGGCTTTCTTAAGATATTTCGGAGCTTCAGCAATGTCACCAAAGCTTTGAAATTCTTCCAACTGCTTACTATATCCCTCAAGCTCTTCAGTAAAGCGATCACGTCTTAACTATAACATACTTAGAATAACATTGTGCAAATAGAAAAAACAACTTTTATTTTAAGAAAGCCAATTCGGCTGCATTTTATCATTCAACAACTAATATTGATACAACAAAAGATGTATGATAAAATCGAACAATATATAAATATAAAGCTTTACAATTTCATAATAATCCTAAAAGACCAGAAATAATGAGACACCTACTTTCAGAGCTTCTTCGTATTGAGTTTTCTTTTCATTAACAATTCCATAATGCTCTTGGAATACATCCGGCATTCGCTCATACCATTGGAATGTTGAGTTGTTTAATCTCATTTCTTGAGGAGTCGTCGTAGAAAATTCGATTAAGAACGATAGCCGGTTTTTCGCAGCAACTAAGTCCTTTTCAATCTCCAACATTGTTTTAGACTCAACAGTGCTAATATATGTCTGCAGTTCCATTAATTCGGCAGTGTTGGCTGGAGTTGTGAGTGCTTTTTCTGCAATTTCCTCAAACTTCTCGCATAATCTAAATAAACATTACTTGCTATGGAATTATTATGTTATTACTAAAAAATGTGCTTGTTTTTTAAATCAGCAGAAGGTTTATACTGTCAACAAAGCATTTCTTATATAGAAAACTGCTTACTTTCGTGATTGGTCCATGTGATCGCGTGAAACACGTTGCAAAAGTCTTGTAGCTAGTTTATCAGCACGATCAGCAAGAGCTTTGATAAGATCTTCACAATGTATTTCAAACATTCCAAGTTTTTGGACCTAAATTTTGGAACTATTTAAAACTATAAAATGAAAACTATGGAATAGAAAGCGACATAAGAAGACATACTTTTTTAACTAGAAGCTAAAACACATCATGCACAACGCATAAGGAAGAATGCAAATATATAAACAATTAATAAAAATGCACAAAACGGGTTATGATTACACTTACTCCAATTTGCTAAACACAACCATTACATATTTTTGTCTAGCAATATTATAACAATAGGTGATTTCAATTATACACTTTATTGCCTCTGGAATTAATGAGATGCTTAGAATTTCATCAACTTTAATTCTTAATCAAATATTTCAGGAATTATTGTGAACCCACAATTGAGATTGGTCGAATAACAGCATCAATACATAAAACAGCGCTACTATAAAATATACATATGATTACCTTGCGAAGGTCGTAATAAATTTCATTCCTTAAATTTAAGTATTTTGTTACTTCTGCACAGTATTCATCAAAAGAATGCTCTTCAGTTAAGAATTTGGTAACATCGTCTTCTGCCTAAAATGATGAATATGAATTAAAATACCAAAATAATTTCACATTAATGCTGTATTTATAAGAATATGTCTTACCTTATTATTAATCAAAAAGTTATACTGATCGTAGGTGGAAATGTGCTCCTTCGGAGCAGCACTCTCACGTTCAATCATTTCAACTACAATTCGTTTATTTTCATCAACAATATCTTGAAGAATTATAGGTTTCAAAGGATCCTTATTTCCTTTCTAAATTAAGATCAAAGGTTTTATCATACATTAGGATCGACTTACCACATCTCGATTATAACGTGTTTCTACTCGAGGAACAATGCTGATGGCTTTAATTATGACATCAAACACATGTAGAAGAACAGTGCAAAAATCGTTAAAATCTGGTTCAAATTTAATTTCGTTATTCTCAAGAATCAAACGCAAAATAAATCCCGGATGTTCATATGGACGAGTAGAATTCTAAAGTATTAAATTTAAGTGTATTTTACTGAAAGAACTAAAGATTCCCTCAAGGAATGCGCAATAAAACTATACAACTCAAATCGCGTATATGTATATTTGTTTTTCGAAAAAAAATAATTAATGAATTGCAAATGCCTTAAGTAGTTCACATTTTCATTATAATATAATCAGGGTTGGAATTGAGGGGGGGGGCTTCAGGATGCAGTCGCCAGTTTTTTTGAGGTAAGGAATATACTGAAACGCATTTTGCTGCTTGCTTAATAAAATTTGTGTAACCAAATTTGGACTCAAAGTCCAGAGTGGAGTGGAAAAAATATAAATGTTGTTTTTTATTTATACAAGATAATTTACAATACAACTACTAAAATTTAGCATGAAAGCAGATCAACGATACATCAAAACTAATTTTACGTCGTATGGTTTCCTAGTAGCATATCAGACAATGAACTAGTACAAGTGATTTTAAGACTTTCATGCCATTTTACAATGTAATGTAGATTTTCTTATTGCTTATAAACATTAATGCTTTAGTCTATGTGGAAAATATTGCATCAGTAATCCGCTTTAATAATTATCACAGGAGAAAGCATCTAAGGCAATCACATTAATAAATTGCATAATTAATAAATTGCAAAATTTATTATAGAGAGCGCAAATGAAGTGCTTCTTTCTAGAAAATAGAAATATTGAAAAAATACTTTTTGACCACAAAGAAGTTCTCGATATTCTTCAATGGAATTTAAGCCCAAAGATTGCAGATTAGAAGTCATTAGAGTTGCAACACAATTAAAAAATGATTCGTACTTCTTGGGATTGTGATTAGTTGGTACAAGTTTACGCTTATTGCCATGACAGAAAATATTTTCGATTTCAGGAAACCATCTAAAGACAGAATAAATAAAATGCCATTAGAAAATATTTTTTAATATAAACGTAAACAAATACTTTTGAATTGATATTGTGTTTAATTTGTTAATTGCATACAAAACTTGAAAGGATGTGAAGAAGATATTTTCTGTGGCGGAGGCTATGGGTGGGCAAGGTGGACTTGATCCACCTTGAAAAAACACAATATTTAATGGCAATCAATACCCCAATTTTGAATTAAATAAACAGAGTATGGTATTACAAAAACAATGTACATGTAGATGTAAATAGCTAGTTTATGTAAAATGGCACAATATTAACAAATAAAAACAAATATTACAGCAGTAAGTACAATTTGTAATGCAATTTTTGGCCGTTTGGCGTTGAGTTCTAAATTTCCAATTTATCCAATCAGAATTGTTCATCAGAAGGCGGACCAAATTGCCTCCAACCACCTTTTTCTTAAACAATACGTATGCAATATTCAAAACCAACGGCCAATCAAAAACTGAGGAAGCTTGCAAAGGTGGAATAACATGAAATAGTACACTTTTCGAGAAACAAGTGTTCGGAATTAATGCAATAGTGCTTAGTGTCTACAAAAGGTGGTGTGAGCCGTGAAACGAACTTGCTTTGTTTAACTACTCTACATTAAATGTCACTTAAATCGCCTATCTCCTCAAAGCTAGCCAATTTTTAAAATTAAGCTATTTTTCGAATTTTACTTGCAGACGTCCTAAAAAATTTTCAAAATTAAAAAATAAGTTTTTTTCAAGATTTATCGATGAAAAATCGAATAGTACTACAATTTTGAAGATAGGATAGATACTGAACAAGCTATATGGCCTACTAAAAATAGCCTACTTTGTAAAACATTTCCAAGTTTTTTTATGTACATACCATTCAATGTTATAGCTACAATTTTAAAGCTGAAGACAACTTTCACCTGGTTTTGCTCTATCAAACAGAATATAGTATGCAAAGATCCGCCCTTTTTTACGATTATATTAAAATATGGACAAATGCCTGCTTGATTATTTTAACTAATTTGGCAAATTCTTGAATTGCATGAAAAGTGTATGTTGTCTACATATTTTGAAGTTAATATATCAAGAAACTATAAAGATATTAGATGAGGATCATTTCGCACTATTGAAAACTCTCGAAGTTTGTAATTGAGTATTTCATTTATTATGGGTAATATTCAAATTCTGTTTGCTTTTTAAGATGCGTAAGAAAAACTGCTTTCAAATGGTATTTAAAATATTTAATTCTAACAAGTGCAGGTCGTATAAAAATTTTTAATCTATAATCAGAAGGCCATGGACATGGATAGACTATTGTCTATGATATGGGGAAATAAGTGAAACATTAGAAACATATTCCTTTATTCTGTTAAAACTTCCGGAGGTGGATTAAATGAATAAATGTGATCAAAAGCATACCATAATAATCCTACTAATATCCTACCTAAGAACCTCAACTTTATTATTATTTGGAAACATTATTGAAATTTCACTTTCTAATATCTATTTCAACCTTCTTGAACTCAAAATCACTATGTTTCAAAATGAATTTAACATAATTTGATTTTACTTGGCATTGGGCTCCCTTGGACTGACAATATATACAAACAAAACAAACAGAAACACGGCAAAGCCTATTATATTTGTTGTCATGTCAGTCATAAGAAAATAGATGAGCTTCTTCTAAATCTAGATTTTTTATATTTTAGGTCCCTGGTTTAAAACGTTTGCTGCTTGGTTTATACAGTGGTCGAGAGATCTTAATTTCATTGTTACGTTTTCAAATTTAAATTATTATTGATTTTTCTCAAAATTATAAGCAAATTTATTCATGTATCAGTGTAATATTTACTGAAAACTAAAAATGTAAGAATATTATAGTTTTGCATTTAGCGTGGTCCACCCTGCACATAATGCCACACGCCGCTACTGATATTTTGATATCGAATTGGTTAAATATTTGAGTTGATGTATTTGATTTGAAATTTACTAGGTGATTTTCTCTAAATTGAATGAAATGGTCAAACTCAACCTCAAGATTTGCCTATAATTTGTAAGAAGTATCTGTAAAATTAATATAATAAATAAGAAAATTGAATTTTTACGTTTTAAGCAAAACATTTTTAGCTTTGTCCACATGTTTCATAACTATGCCTTGAAATGCCTTCAATTCCATAGCTCCTTTATCGTCATCCTTAATTCTGTTTCCATCAGCATCATATGATACCTCATCCATTTTCTGAAATTCGGTAATATCCACAAGACGTAAATTTCTAAAAAAACAATAAAATGTATTATGAGCAATCAGAACTACATTCGCATAAATGCAAATATCAAATGAATCTAACCTGAAAGAAGTATCCCATAGGCTGAGAATTTGACACATACAAGGATTGGTGACATTTAGTTCCTGTGCAATGATATTTCTTGCAGTGAAATAGGACTTTTCCCAAGGTTTGGGAACTAATGCCAAACTAAAAATAATAAAAATTAAAATATTTCAAAAGAAAACTACTCTCGACGATGTTCAGGTAATTCAACTTCCTTCTCATCGTCGCGTTCTCGAGGATCTCGTAAAACGAAGTCAACTGAAAATAAAAAATAAAAATATTATGCAAACATTACAAGATATACCTATTGCTTTTTTAACACTCAATAGGTAGTCTTCTCTCATTTCATCAGAAAGTTGATCAATTGCATCTTTGTGTTGTCTCAGTTTATCCTTTACAAGAAGAAGTACATTGTCTAACCACGAATCTTCCATTGGAGCAACATGTTCAGTGTCAATACCATTCACAATGTAATAATGATAACGCTAAACATTTTGCAAATAAATTTTAATATACTTAAGCTATTACTAAAATATCCTTTTCAGCCTGTGTAGGAGAAGCTCTATTTTCAGGTAAATGTCCAAAGGCTTCTTCATTTGTATCGTATTGACTAAATTAGAATTTGATAACAAAACTATTATTCAATATAGTCACTCACATTCTAATAACTTATTGTCATGCTACAGCACTGGAAATGTATACATACATAAAAATTATTCGCTGTCTTGTGTACAATTTATTTCTTAAGATTGTTCCTTAGATTTTGCTAATAATTATCATTCAATCATGCAATTAAAACTAATGATGCGATGTGAAAATGACTTCAATATAAAGAAATAGTAGAATCTGTATTTTTGAGTGTGAAGAGAAAAATGCTTTAATTATTCCAGGTACAATGAATACCACCTAAATCATTTAAGTTCAATGTATGCATCAAATCTGTATTAGTTAGTGGCATTGGTGCATAAATTAACTATTTTTCGAAAATTTTTTTTTTTCAAAATTTAACATGTACAGGCATGTCATACAAAAAATTTTTTCACTTGATGCACACATTAAAGATGCTCAAAATAGTTCACATTTTGTATTTCTTAAGCCATCAATGCTGTTTTAATTGTTTCTACATCTAGAAAATGCCTCTCACTAATAACGTCCTTTACAAGTAAGCAAAAAATCAATTAGTATATTTATTTCCCCAAAAACTCTCTATTGCGGTATAGTGTAATATCGAAGAGTTGCTGCATTAACAAGAGTATTTCATTTACGAGCTGGTTTACAATCTGGCCTACATGATGAGTGCAATCAAATATAAAACGGAAAAAAATATTTCATTTGGATTGCCTGGATTTTTTCGGCCTTGTTCAACACATGAATCTTCCATATGGTTTCTGCATGTGATCTACATTTCTAGTACTCCTGTATCTACCTCAATTCCTTGGACATCTCTCCACATATTCTTCGCACCCAAGACATTGGAACCCTATGCCCGATAAATCTCACAAGTTCAGGATTTCTGATCTGGGGTCGCTATCTACGCTTTTGTAATTCTACTTTACTAATCAAAAACATTTACACAAGACACGATTTCGTCCTCTCAGCGACTTTGAAGGAATCAATGCTAAGATTATGCATTTCTTGATAGTCATAAAGTCAATTTCTAAAATTCGCATATATATATATCAATTTTCAAAAAAAAATCTAGAAACGCTAAACCTAAAATATAAACAACTCTGAATATATCAAGTCTTGTGAAAAGAATTATAATCCAATTAAAGGCCATGCACAAAACATAGAGTTGGGTTATTTAGGAATAGGATTATGAAATCAATTTAGATAACAAATTCAATATTTGCCCCATCTCTAACATGAAGTGGAATGATAATGATTATGAGAACATGTATATCTTACTGTGTAGAATTTAGAGGACTAAATGATTTGAATAGATATCGCTTTTAAAATTTTCTTACGTTAAAATGTTAACCAGAGCACTTCTGAATGCTTCTCTATCTTTTTTAGGTTGAGAGACATCTTTCTGCTTAATCGTGGAATTTGACACTGATGTTTTTCCAGCATTTAAAGGCTCAAGCTTATGTTTTTTCTTGCGTGGTTCTTCTAAAATAAATATATTTAGTCAATTTAAAATAAAAGTGTCTTAAATAGGATCAAATCTAAGAATGATGCGAATTGAAATACAACTATGAAAACGTTTCACTACGATGACTATGTACATTTACAAACCATTATTATTTATCATTTCGGAATAAATTTTTCTAGCAAAATCTGCTTCAAAAGAAGCTAAGCTAATTGATTTTGGGGTTTTCTTTTTAACAGCACTAGGAGGTGGATTACGTAAATCATAATAAGATCTTGAGGATGATCCTTAATATGAATAAATAAAAATATTATCATAAAATTAGCTTACTGTGTGACAATTGACTAACAATGCTTTGGCCAGAATTCATCTGCTCCTGAACCGAAGCAGTTAGAAGAAATGAAGGCGGATTTAAATGCCATTGTGGCTTAACTCGTTTCTAAAAATAGGTAATTTCTATAAGGATTTTGACATAATACTTGTGGCAGTTGGGGCAAAAATGATGATTCACTTGTTTTCTTTCCAGTGAAATCTTTATACGGACGCTAAAATCAAACAAATTGCAAATCATGATATGGATATTAATACTGTTTACCTCTATCTGAGACATCAAATTATTCTGAATATAGTGACATATTTAAATTTGTAACTAGGTGATATTATCGTATATTTGTCGAAAGTGAAATCAAATTCGAAATGACTTTGAACAAAATAATTACATACAATTTGAACATGTGTATTTATTTAAACGTGATTAACATTTAAAAACAAGTTTTCCGTAGTATTTATATTGTTGAAAATGACAAAGCCTGTAGATAGTTTTTCAACTGATTTTGTATTTATTGGTTATGGCTGAAAGTTTATCTGTAATTAGCACTGCAACATTTGTAAATGAATGAAAATCTATCCGTTAGATTCTGTTTGTTCGGACATTTCGCCATTAAATTTCTATCCTGTTGATGAAATCATTCCGTTCTTTGAAGAAATTGAGGTCGTGAAGTATTGTACCAAGTGCCTTTAAGAGGTGTCCGTGAAGTACCTCGCATGTCGTCATTAATACGTCATCTTGCACTTGCATTCAGTAATTAAATGAAATGGAATGAAATATCTCTATTTAGAGTTGCGTTAATATAATGTATTTATTCGTTTACTTATTAGAACGTAATTTACTTTTTTCTCCTCAC
Organism: Hofstenia miamia; assembly: GCA_900660155.1. Classification (NCBI taxonomy): domain Eukaryota; kingdom Metazoa; phylum Xenacoelomorpha; order Acoela; family Hofsteniidae; genus Hofstenia; species Hofstenia miamia. Next base: position 469,093 of record CABFPE010000043.1, read on the forward strand.
AAACTTCTGTATATTGCATTTTATTTTAGGGTAAAACGATCAATAAATTTGATTGTGTTTGATTTCGCATATTCTAATTAACAATGAAGTAACAAAAATCTTACTTTTTAATGTTGATATGTATTTAAGCCAAAGCATACATCAATGAAAAACCATATAAAGGGTTCTTCAAAGATACACACCCAGGCGAAGAAATTAAGTAATTTCTTTGCAATATAGTCTAAAATACGCCAGGTTGTAGAAATATGGTAAATCGCGTATTCAAAATAGTATGATCAAACCATCGGACAGATAACGCAGAAAAATTTTCCCATAAAACCTAAAAATATTTCAATAAACAAATCATACTATTGGGCGACTAATTCGTTAAATATAATTAAGCAATTTATTCTAACAAATTAAACTTATTATTTCAAATCGTCTAAATGGCTTGCGCTACTGAATACTGACTCTTTTAGGTAATGTTGCTACCCAATCATTCTATATAAAAAAATTATTTGTTTAATGCCGTTTATGACTTGCTCTTTGCAATTCTTTATAATATTATATTTATAAGCTGGAAGCACCTTAGAACACTAGCTATAATATTCTAAATCATAATTCAATTCTATTATAACAATATTTCATCCCAATTAAAACGAAGTTCACAATTCCATTAAATTAGTGTCTCAAAACTTGCAATGACGTAATAAATGCGTATGCGAGGTAATTCACCTAAACCCGTTTAAGCGCCTACTTGGATTGATTGATCCAGAAAAGGCAATTCGATTGGGAATTACGACAATTTCAGCTATTATGCATAAGTCGGACTATAATCAGAAGAAACGAGTTATTTTATTGCTTGCTAAGTGAACTTATTTCTTAATAACAACCTAAGGTTGAAAGATTAAATGGATTGCTATCATTTTAGAATAAAATATATTTTAAGTATAACGTTGTGCTAGTCAGCCAATTTAACCAAATCTTTTAGAAATAATAGAATTAGACAGCAATTAATTACAAGCTATTGAAAAATATAATTCATACGATTTCTGATTGCTAAAAATTATTATGGGGATGTCTTTTGCTGATTCAATAATTTTATTGGAAAGTTTAACGACAGCATGCTCAATGTAAAAGTCAATTAATTTAAAAGTAGAAATTCTATGTGGGCGCCTCCACTGTAAGCTATCTAGCTATTTAAGTAACATTTTTCCAGAACCTCCCTAAGCTACTGTTAAGGTGGAAATAACCAATAAATCGTATAAATATTGTATATCAGACTCAAAATAATTGTTTCAGTTTCAGCAATAAAAACAATTTTATAAGACTTCTTTACTACAAAATTAAAGCGTGGAAAAAATATTCTATCGTCAGGGGTGACAAATTTGCTGTTAACAGCATTGTCTGCTGATAATATTAACAGCTTATTAATAGTTTTTTCTTCAAAATTTTCTATTTTGCAATTCTTAACTTGGTTTGGTAAATTTCATACTATACAATTTGTGCATTATAGTACTAGTATTCTGTTACTCCGTTCCTTGGAGAACGATGCGTGGCCCTGGAAACAATGATATCTGTCAACCACCAAACTTTTACTAGGATACTGAGAATGTTTGGATTCGAAAAATATTTCATATTTGAATTTTTGTGAATCCTCATTACATGCATTTCTTTGTTTACATATCTTTCGAATGTGTACAATGTATTTTCAGATTTATTACTGCTTGCGACCGAATTCCTAGGTTGGGTGAAAAAATTCAATGAATTTAAATTTTGAGTTTCATTCGTTCTTATTGACTTAATACTGTAAGATTCGAATTCGAAAAATCGGAATCGCATTTAATATTGTGGATAGACAAGAGCCTAGCTTATATAATGTAGAATCACTGGGTGTGATTCTAGCGAACTCAAAGAGAATACAGTTCAAACTATTTCTATTTACAAAATGCTTTCGGCTTTATATATACAATATTTACAATATGTACAAATATTACAACTACCAGTCACTAACAAGAAAAGCGCGAGGTCTGGCCGATAAATAGTAACAACTACCAGCGATGCTACAATAAGAAACTAGCTCAAAATTTAATAGCTAAGATTGTTATTCTAAAAATGAAAACTTCTAAACTCTTTAAAGAAAATATCCCCAATTTTTGTGAGGTGAAAACTATTACCGTGAAGCACGAGTATAAGAGCTAAATTATTGTGTATTTCTTTGTCATTAAGTATTTGATATACGGAGTACAATGGTGGGTTGTCATTTTGATTTTTTCCTCGTTAAGTGTCTGAAAAAAAATACAAAAAACATTATTCATAGCTCCAAGAGCATGATTTTTATCTTCTATATTTCAATGTACCTAAAGTAAAGTAAGAGTTGAATAACAGGCGATTTCTTTCGAATATATATATATATATATATATATATATATAATGCCGTTGAGGTATCAATTTGATGAAAGGCTTACAAAACAAGGCCAAGTGGTTTGTTATGTAATATGAACTTTACAAATTAACATATCTCCAAA
>CABFPE010000043.1:481429-500263 GCA_900660155.1 Hofstenia miamia
ATCTCATTGTTCTCGTCCCTTCTGCCCTCGAATTGACATCCAGTTTGAGAACTTCTGCGCACTCGCCTCCTCGTGTTTGTGGTCAGGATTCCCTTGGTTGGTTGATTCCACTTCACTCGCTTCCTGAGTGGCTGATGCATCCTTCTCTAATTTCCTAAATGCAGTTATTATATCTATATCCCATATTTCAGGGTTATATATAGTTTTATTTCTTGCAGTCCTCTGGGGTTGCACTCTCCTTTCCAATTGTTCATTTCTGATATCCGCTGTGAATTCTTCCTCGAATTCCTCCTCTGGCAGGCTATCTAAATCATGCATATCGTACATAACCTCTTTGCCGTTTATTCAGCTTAATTTAAACTCAGCACTTTTATCTATCTTCATTTCTTCAATATCTACCATTGCTCTTTTCAAATTTTGAAAGTGCAATAGTCTGCCATTATCTAACATGTACTCATTATTTGGCAATTCTTGCGTTATTGTATGTGGTCCAGACCAAACCATTTTTAGTTTANGAATATAAAAAATTTTTTTGGCGTCATATGTACGCATTCCTACATATATTCGTCAGTTGTATGGTCGTAATATATTAGCTGCTTTCAAAATCATACATACTGAAAAATATTTATGGTTTTAGTTTGTTTTAATCAAATAACTATATTTCTTTCATTTGATTTTAATTAATTGTTAAATGTACATGATAATGACATATATAGTATTAAATTTTGTATATAAATGCATTAGCTTTTCGCCTTTTTAGTAAGTTCTCTCATGTTAGAAAATATCAAATTCAGAGTTTTGTGACTGCGACATTTATCTGTGTGACTTAATTCGACATGATTCTTTAATACAAATGCCAAATCATGAAGAAAAACGGTTAAGCAGGTGTTACAGCGTAAGATTGCGTTTTGCTATAAAATTATCCCTGAAAATTTCCTAAACTATCATGAAAATATTCCGTTTCCATTCAGAGCTTCTATCTTAGATTATTACAGCACTTGTAACTGAACAAATATGTAACTGAAGNGTATATATATATATATATATATATATATATATGTCAATGTTAGTTTTATGCATATTTGAAGTCGGCCTCATCAACTATTGGCAGCGCATTTTTTTAAAATACTAATAATTTTTTTCCTATCAGTCTCGAAATTATTTATTTTTAGAAAAATTTGCCAACTTTTTTCTATTAAGACCATTTATCTCGGTATTTCCATATGGAAGTCAACAAAATTTTAACATTTTGTTTGCTATTAGAGTTTTAAGGTCTTGTTGACAGTTCAAAAATGGAAATATATGCACCCACCCGTGTAAAATGTAGGAAATTTATAAGTAAAACATTTTATATTTTTTTATGAACAATTGAGGACAACACATGTCGTATATCAGCATTACGTGTAGTGCACTTTTATTAATTCCAAGATTTGCGACCAATTGCCGTCAAATGCTGCTAACGCAAGTCTATAAGTGTCTTCTAGCTTTCTACTGTAAAATTTTATACTATGCCATTGTAAATATGTTGTGATAATGTAATGTTAGGAATAGGCTCCTGAACAATATTTGAAATTACAGTAAAAACTCCATTTTCTAACGATCATGTTAGGCACAGGTTGATATCACGAACGAGTATATAGATATATAATTCGAGAAATGGTTATTAGACCATGTCAGTAGTAGCTTTAAAAAGTTTCCCCACTTATCGAATTGAAGTTTTTCCTAATTACCCTATTGGCATGCACCACTAACAAATTTTTTACCTTAACAACGGATAGAATAGTTTATATTGTCTACGTAAAATTGATGTGAATTTCCTATTTCTTGTATTACTTCTAAGCCATTTATATTTTGCTATTTATCTATAAATGCTGCATGTATTTTTTTAATCTAATGGTTTCTTCAAAATCAGTTTAAGCTGGCATAACTTAAGCACTAAAGACCATTCAAAAATCTGAAAGCACCCTAAGACAGAGCGGTGTCTTTTTTCATTTACTTTTTTATCGACCATTTGTGGGTGCAGCTATGCACTAAATCTCCTTTCCCAGTATTTCGCAAGCAATTAACTCTAACTTTGTCTTTGAAATTGATGGTCTATTTAAAGAAAGAGAAATTGGTCTTCAGAAACTTTGATTCGCTGAGAATGGGGAATGTTAAGAATTTGAAAGCTTGGAAAAATTTGTTTGAAAATATGTAAAAATGTTTTGTATATTTGAATTATAAAAGACAATTACGTGGCTAATTTATCATGTATTTCTTGTATACTAATAGACATCAAATTTACTAATAAAAGTAACCCATTTTTTAGTGCTTTTGTACTTCTTTTCAGCAAAACTCAATATAAAAATGTTCTATCCTTTTGACTGCTTCGATAACATTGAATTTTCTCTAACAAAAATGTTGTCTAAATGCATAGAGATACTATAATGATTTACAAAATATTACTAGTTTGATTTGAGTGATTTGTTAACTATTGTGTCTCAGACATTTTCAATTGGAGCAATTCTACATCAACTGAACAAAAAGAGTTCTTTGCACGTGCGTAAAATCTCTAGTAACAAAACATACTTCTGTACATTTTAGTATGTTGGAAAAAGTTATTCACTCTGATTAAAAAAAGAAAAACTGCTTATTTACTACATAGTTATATATAAAAAATGTCTTACTCGCCAAATTTCATCCAATAGGGTGATCCGCGTTAATTTCAGTCTGGAAGTGGGTGGAAATCTAGAAATTATGGTGTGTGATTATTATAATGCATGAAACTACCTTGAACTGCCTGGAAATTGATAAGTTGAAAAGCGCGGACACCCTGAAAAGCATTTATAAAGGGGTCAACACCAAAGAGACAAGGATTAAACAAAACAGTATTTTGAATGTTTGATTTTGAAACAATGACATGATGATATTAATAAGCAAAAGCAATCCTTGTCAAAATATTTACTACAGTTTGTGGGATAGGGTTCGTAATCCGGGGATTTTTACAAGAGCTAAAACTGTCAACCAATATGTTTATTATCCGCAATTTGGTGTTCAGCTGGTGAAACTAAGAACATCCATATTTGTCCTGTGTTTAATATGGCCTATCTGTAAAATTCAAGCATTTTCAGAAATACAGAACAACTGCAGAAGTGAATAAAAAGTACATTAACTAAATCTTATAAATATATATAAATAATGTAAAACATAGTAGACAGCTAGTTAGCAGTACAAATATTTTTATAATTCTGCTTCAGCAAATTTATTATCTGCATGGTAAAAGTGTGTCAACTGGATATTGTATCGAATTCCTGAATATTTTTCTACAAAATGTATTTCTAGCTTACCTTTTAAGCCTTTACACATTAGCAGCTTTTTTCATGATTTTTAAGAAAGGCTACAATACGTTTGGATGCTGGTTCAAATCAGCATATGCCTCCAATTTTTAATTTTCCCGGGAGTCCACTAATACCCTTTTATGTACTTCGGGATCTTGACTGAAAAATTTCGGCATTTCAATCCCGGGATTTAAAAATTGGTATGGGATTACAACCCATTTTGTGGAATGGTTCGTGCATCTTCAGTAAGATGTTTTGCTGTAACCCATTTACATCTTGGTATTTGGTCTGAAGACATTCTCTTTGAAACCTTGTTGTTTTCAAGTACATTTCCAGTTTGTTCATTTTTACAATTAAAACACTTAATTTACTAACTCAAACGCAGTGACAGCGAGCTATAATAACATCCGTATTACCTAACTTAATAAATAGGTACCTGTGGATGGCAGAATTCTAAAATTTTCTGGTGTTGCTGAAACAATACGACGAGAGGATTTAAAGGAGTTTTTCGACCCCTTTGCCGATGTTCAGTTTGTGTCCTATTGCAAAGGTGACTCCAAGGTTAGAAACTTTTATAATATTTCTTAATACTTATGTGATCATTTCTCAAACTAATATAATTTGTCTTTGTTTACTTCTCGATTGATGCAATACAGCCATATTTTTGGAGCTGTCTATTCGAATTGAAAGTGAAATATAAATGACATAGGTTTGGAAATAAAAGTTTCATTATAAATTATTTTCACATTCTTAATGGTTGAAACATATAGTATGTCGCTATATCATAAATAGTTATGTAGTAAAGTTTGTGGTGGCCTGGTATCAGTCAAGCTAAATCAATGCAGGCTAATTTGACTATTAAATCTGAATATGATAAACATTCTATTTTTTTATCTCATTAGAGTCAGTCTAAAATCCGGATGATTAGACGTTATGACCTAAGTTTGTTTATATTTAACGATTTTGTCATCGCTTTTCATGTTGCATAAAATTACATCAATGACAATTAAAATTAGGACAATAAGCATTAAATTAATGAGATGTGGCTCCACTATTATTTTTTCTTGGTTGGATTGTTTTGTTGTCAAATACTTTTTTTCAGAGTGGCTTTTTACAATTTTAGGTAAATTGAATTTAAAACAAATTATACAAGCAAAAACGGTTTTTTCAACCCTGATTTCTTCTGATAAGAGCTGTAGTAATTACTCCATCTTATGGGAATTACTGTTTCACAATGGTCGTGCATGACGGGTTCGAAACATTGAACGCACAATGACAAAACTTATTTAGAAAAGTTTTAATCTTTTAAAATCTTGTTTCTGAATCAACAACGGGAGTGCTGAGTGCTTTAGTTTGGATAATTTGAAAGGTCATCAAATGATCACTTTAATAATTATATCTGTAATTTTTCTGATTCATAAATTGATTAGAACTGTAACAAGTAGTTTCTACCTAAGTCGTTCGTTCACTTATATGTGTAGAAAGAATTGAGATTAGATTGCTGTTCAATAGTATATTTTTTACTTTCATACAAAAATTTATGGAATTTCTAAATATTTCAGCTGCGCTGTTTACTTCAAATCTGGCCAGACATTTCAGTAAGAAAAAATACATTTAGTTTAACCGACAACATATCTATTATTAACTTTTCAATAGAGATTTACTATGGGTTTTTCAATTAGTAAAATGGAAAATACTCCTCTTACAAATAATGTCGTTCTACACGGTAGCAATTTCGTTATTGTCTAGTCAATTTTCAAAGTAGCTTTTGTAAAGATGGAATGTTTACAGAGTAGTATTAATGAAGGTGAGAAAAATTCAGTATCTTAGATTGGGTTTCAAACCATAATGTTGCCCTAACTTCATTAATGAAGACACAAACTTCCATAAGTTTTGCACATGGTTCTTCAGTGATAAAACCAATTGATAAAGCATAAAATGTTAATGTGTTCCATTGAGCAGCATTATAAACCTGCAATATGCTACACAAAGAATAATCACTTCATTTCATGGTATGTGCAGAAAACGATAGAAGTTTGGAAATTTGATATGTCGGAAAATCCAATTCCCTTTATTGAATTGACATGCGCAGTAAGGCCCAAAAAACACTTTCTTCCTCAGAATGTTGAGTCCCCCCACCGTAAAAAGTTTCCTTTTATGTATAAAATGGTACATCTAAAATACCATTCAATTCGTCATCGTTTAGGCCTGGTACACACCCTAAATCATCGCTGATTAAAAGTTTTAGTTTACTACTTACAAAAGTTGAACAGTGGATGATATAATTTTAAGCTTCTACGAAAAGGCACCAATGAATGTCTATTGTTTAGTGAAATTGTTTTGTTTATTTGGTACGATGCATACCAAGAGACAGTCATTTATCATGACAGAACTGTAGGATTATACTCTGAAAGTAATGTTGATAATTGGGTTGTCACATGATTCATTTAATGGACGAAATTTACAATGTGCTGCTGAAGTTCTACAAGTATTTATGCTCTTCCATAAAAGTCGACTGCTAAGACCAAGCAAAAGTGTCATAGAAAAGATATATTTGCTTAAAGTGATTTGCTCACATGACAGTATTCCCAAAAAAGCGCGTCATCAATGTGTTGATGATATTGAAGATCTGTATGAGCGTTTTCAACGTCTAAAATGAATGCATCTTCCCGGTCAAAATCTGAAAATTCGTCGTTAAAAAAAATGCTAAAAACAGGAAGAAATGTTAAATAAACTATTTGATGTCTCTCAAAAAAATTCAGGCAGTGGATTTCAACCAATGAAGACAAAATGTTTCTGGAAGATATATGCGAGCATCAAGTTTCATACATATATGTAAATTCAAGCGAAATTATACCATGTACGTTTATAATGACTCTAATAAATTTCTTCGACTTGCAGTAAAAAGTCGCTTTTTTATTTCGTGATTTATTGAGAACGTGAGTCGTCTTGATTACACTTAATATAGTCAAAACTATGCTCCGGTTGTAGGTGAATGGTCATATTCAGCATTTTATGTTCTAAACATCACTATAAAAAGAAATGAATCCTGAAAGTGACATCAACTACTGCTAAGTAGTATGTAATCTTCTGTCGAGGTTCACCAAAGTCTCAATATTGATCAGTTCAAAATATATTTCAAGGTGCTTTGCAATCATAAAAGGGTGCAAATCAAGATTCTAAAGAAGAAAGTATTTTTGACACACCCTAATGCACAAATGTTACAAAACTAAGTCATTCAATGAGAAATTCTTTGGCATTGAATCAAGCCAAGAAAGGATAATTTTTTGTAACGCTAAATCCGATACACTGAAAATCCAAGTAGATACGTAAACCAGTTTTAACAACAAGAGTCGCAGCTATAGCGGTTATTATCTTATCACCTTTCACTTTGGCTTTCATTAGTACATTATGAATCCTTCAGCAACATCTGTCCATTTTTTGAAGTGACCTCACGAAAAAATATTAACTTTGAATCTAGACACACTGCAATCAACTGTTTTTCCGCACCGCTTTTACTTACTCATATTGAATGATAAAACATTTCCATCACGGTCTTTCAGTTCCATTAATGTATCGTCTCATCAATTAGCGAAGTTTTCTTTTTATTTTAATTATTTTGTTGCTGTTTTAAAGTTGATCTTAATTATTTATCTGCTTAAAATGTTCAATTTACAATTCAAATACAGAGTGATCAAAAACTCCCAGCGCACCTGATTTTTAATAAATTTAGGTTGTAAAAAATGTTACTAAGTAGCGTTTTATTCAATATTAATCAAAAAACAACATATTGTAACAGGTATACGTGTTACTTGGTGAACTTTACAATAGATGCTGGAAATAACCACCACCTGCCTCAATACATCTTGTGGCGCGGGTTATTGTTTCTGAAGACGTCCAAGCCAACGTCATCAATAAATATGTTTAGACATCAATGATGCTAAAAAATATTGATTATAGGAATAAACAAAAATATTACCAGTATGTGTGATTTATAAGTTTACGCGATTACATTAAATGTTTGTATACACATTTTAGAAATTTTTTGATTCTTCACCAAATTGCAAACGTGCGGTCTGTTTTGTTCAAATATCTAAAATAGAATTTACATAAATCATGTTATTTCCGTCAGCATATAAATATCTCAAATATGGACAACTGTATCTAATATTTTGAATTGTAGATAAATTGAAAATTGATTATTGGGTGGGTTTATCCATAGGTTGTTTCTTTGCTGCATAATACTGCTTCAAAAGAACATAAAAGATGTCATCTGCAACGAGAAATTTATATACATTCAATTGCAGAAACAACATGTATTACATTATCCAATACCCTAGTAAATAGACATGTCATCTATCGAATTTAAATATACAATTAGCTTTAGCAGTTTTTCTAGAAATGTTTGATATACGTATATCAAATGATATACAAAATACAGTGTGTAACAGCTAAAGGTTCATATTTAAAATTGCTGTTAGGAGTGATTGGTTAGTTATTTTGTTATTGCAATGGAGGAGTTTTAATCACAATTTATTAGCATTGCATAAATTGTATGAGCAATGTTTATTCTTATCCTTATTTTAGAATGAGCTTCACAAATCAGCAGAGAACAAAATGTATATGCTGGTATGACAGCAGGAGTGTAATTACGAATTACCACACAACAAAAATTTCGTGCAGAATATGGAAATAACGCTAGCCCGCAATCATCATTATCAATCAAAGCTTGGCATTGCTGGTTTATAGCTACCGGTAGTGTACAAGATGTCAAGCGCAATCCAATGTCTTCTTACGATCAACTGCTACAACGTTACGGATTAGCCACATGTCGGTGCAGCGGATCTTAAAAGAAGAGAAATGGTATCCGTATAGAGGCAAATAAATCAATTACTCTTTGATGATGACAAGTTATGTCTCCTGGAATATGGCGAAAATCAGTTGCGCATCATTCGTGAATGTCCAAGATATTTGGATCAGCTATTTTTTTCATTACATGGTAATGCCCACAAGCATAATGTCCGTTACTTGAGTGATGGGAATCCACATTGGTTCAGTGAATCACCGTTGCATTCTGAAAGAACATCGGTTTGGGCAGCTATTGGTAGCCAAGGAATAATTGGTCGTTTTTTCTTTTGAGAAAACATCAATAAAGATCGATATTTTCATATGCTGCAACACCAATTCCACCCTATTGCCCAAAATCAGTACCTTATCTAATTTTTATACAGAATGGAGCTCCTCCTCGCTGGGGTCGTAATGTTAGGCAGTGGCTGGATTCAAATTTTGAAGGTCCCCGGACATTAGTCCTTGCGATTTTTTCTACGGGGATATGTTAGGGCCCAAGTGTACAACCTTCGTCCAGTATCTATCGACCATTTATAAGAAAAGATTCATCCAACCATAACGAACAATCCAAAAGACATGTTGGTCCGTGTGATGGAAAATTACGTGAAACGTCTACGAATTACTAATGCCAGCGGAGATCATATTAAAATTACAACGATATAAATATGTGATAAACAAAAACCCTATGTTGTTTGGAATATACATTTTTAACAGTTGTTATATTTGATCTTCAATTAAAACAATTTATAGCTCAATAAAATATTAACCTTCAGCTGTAATAGACTGTCTATAACAATGTCTCGTTAATTATCGATCATTTTAATCGTTACTATTACCCAAAGCAAACGTTTATAAATTTCTATAAATATTCTCCAGTGAAAATTTGACTAACAAATACTGCAAAATATTTAAAACTTCATGCTTTGATATGAACAAGCCTCTAAAGAAATGCCTGTATGCCTCTTAAATGTCAATATCCAGTGCAATTCCTGTGGAACGGTTCATACGAATCGATCCTAAAAATGCTTTCTATAAACACACAAATAATAATTTAGGCACAAATATATTTGACTGCATTATCAATTGTTTCAAGGAAATACGTAAAACGGTTTTGTCTAATGATTATTAAGTTAATATGTAAATTTAATGTCATATTCAAGCATATCAAATAGCATTAAAAAATCCATTAACACCCACATACATAGTTGAATAATACATGGAAATAATAAATTAATTTATTACGTTTAACTATTCCAAACAGAGGACTTTTTAAAAATGATTTTTTCCCATTAGCAATAGATATATTGTATTGTATTGCAAGATCCTTTGAAAAAGCTGCCCTCAACATCGAATTTACTGACGGTCGTATTAGGGGCTTCCCTTTTAAAAAAAGCATTCATGCCTAAGGTCAATTCAAAAAACCGTTTTGTGACGAGTGGCTAAGATCAGTTCTTCGTTAATAGTAAAGATGGGGCAGATGTCATTTTCTTCACCAATGCTAAAACGTTGCAAATTTGACACTATGAGATGGATCTTCACCACAAACTTCCTCAGTGACGCCAATTCTCGCAAAATAGACTTGAGACTAATTAATTAACATCAAAGTCAAAATACAATTTATATATAATATATCCAAATTTTGGATAACTTTAGTTACACTAAGGTCTTACATGAACAATTGCAGGTCATTGCAATCAAGCCACAAGTATTCGTTTGCCGAGTAAGTGTATTGGTATGAATTGAGGCATCCCCCCACAAATGGTGACGTGAAAGTCTTGCTGAACACTTTGTTGTAGTTTAAGAATTGAAATTGCAATTTTGCATTAAATAATATAAAATTACAAAAACTTTAACTAAAAATATATACATTTATCACGATACTGAAGGTCTACTTTCAGTTTCAAAGGGTCTACGGCTATTCAATGAATCTAAAAGCGCATTTTGATGGCTGCCTGGTACGCTTTGCAGGAGTGAGAGCTTCGTCAATGTTGCTTGTAGTGAACTGCCCATCAATAGCTTTTTCTTGCATCTTCCAATGACTAAATAAGGGTTTTTATTATCATTAACACATAGACTGTTCATGTAAGGCATGTAAACATTTGTTTATAATTTAGTAAATAATAAATAAAATTTTATTTGCAATACAAAATGGTATTAGTACTTACCGGTGGATTCAATAATTCGAACAAAGATCTTTTCCCAACAATATTCATCACCACTACGGCGCTTGTCACATTTGATCGGATGCCAATAGCTGAAACTTCGCCCAGCTATCCAATAAGCAGGGATAAAATCGCAACTATTGTCTGTTATAAACTCGATGTTAGGATGGTTTAATGACGGACTTACTTCTTTCAATATGTTAATCGCGACACTATACTATAGATTGCATTTTTGATTAAGGTTATTTTATTGAACTTAGTTATCTCTAAATTGATCAATTATACATCATTTGTAGCCATCCTTTGCATTCTTTGACACAAAAACAAATATAACCAGATAAATTTTTGGTCATATGCAACATAGCTTTTTCATTTCATATTATATGCAAAGAATGTGCTAAAAATACAGTGCTGGTCAAATTATGAGACGCACTCCTAAGAAATGAGAATTTTTGACATAAACCACTGTATTTGACCCTAAAAAAGAAAAGTTTACATTTGTATGAATATATATATATATATATATATATATATATATATATATATATATTTATTTATTTGGCGCTGTGACACGCTTTTCGAGTACATATTTGGCGCTGTGTACTTTTGAAATATAATGAAGAAAATTGGCGCCGTGTACATGTGATATTTTTAAAAAATAATATTTCTGGCAATAATCAATCCTAGAGCTGCAAGGTGATTGTAGCCATCCTAATTGTGACTATCTAAAATGCATTCATATATGTTTGAACGCACATCAAACAATGCATGTATGTTAGAATTTTAGAAATATAATATTGCACTTTAAAAAAACGAGTAATTAAAATTCAATGGTTACACAAATAATTCCAAAATATATAGTGAACTATTGACTGGCCAAAAGTGCAATTATTCCAACTGTTCTGCAGGTTTAATAGAACGATCTCTTAAAACACGTTTTTCAGTAATATTTCCAACAGAAACTGGTTTTTCTTTTGCGGGTTGTTAAACTTTTTGACTTTGTTGATGGACTTACACTTTTTAGTTCTTCCGAATAAATATTAAGAACATTTTCAATATTTTTCTTTGACGTGGGCTTAATGTACGCCTTTTTAGCAATTTCGACGCTGTGTATATAAGTTTCCCAAATTTTTCTAACACAAGTTGGGCGATAATTGGAAGCATCAGATACAAAATTACTTAAAAAATTACTTACAAAGTTTTTAATATTGCTTTCAAGATTATTTTTAGAAGAGCAGAATATCTATTTTGCTTTGAATATTCTTCATATTTTGCAATCAAGCAATCAAACCATAAATGATATTTTGAGGGAATTCGAATGCATGTACAATACTTATATCCTGTTTTTCCAACAGCTGTTTCAAGGAGATTATTTGGGTTGCCTTTTAATTCTTTATAATTCTGCACTGTTAGTGAAAGAATCGGCAAAGGCCGCACATTTTACTCAGATTGCATAATAAAAAACAATGCCGACATTAGTTCCCTTTAAGACATTTGTTCATGATCATTGGAAACATTTTCTTTTACTTTTTGTTGCAAATGTGCCAAGTCATTAAAGCTTGGTAGCATTTGAAATTTTGACATTTTACTGACTTTCGCTTCTCGTGAGGCATCTCGTTTATATTTATCTTTTATTTCTGATATTATTGTGTTCCAGGCTTCTTGGTTAATTTTCATGTCCTTTTCAATAAATGCAAATCTAACAAATTCTTGTAGTTTTCCCATATATTGACGTGAGGAAATTGCTTTCAAATTGTGTTCCTCCTTAAATTCAATAAAGAAGCTAAACAAAATTTTAGGACTTTTTCATTTTGAAGATTTCATAAAAACACCTTTCAAAAATTGTGATTGATGTGGGTAACAGACTAATATCGGCTGGTCTAGTAATTTTAATTATTGACTTTCCTTTGCACTATTGATTTTGCACTTTTTAGGCAATCTTCTATTATTTGTGAAGCGTACAAAGCATTTCGTGCATTCAAAAACTACAATTTATGACGGGTTCTGTAGAAATCCAAAATTAACGATCGCACATTGAGTTAGGCTTTGATGAGAATAATGCCAATGGTCTCTAATTTTTTAGAATGATTTTTTGCCAAGCACACAAGTCTGCTCTTTTACTTAAATATGTTTTTGCACACGCCTTGAATTAGATGATTTAAAATCCTGAGACTGCTCAGAGCACAATTCATTACCTTTTAGGGAAGATTATTGCAAATCTTGAGACTGTTCAGGGCACAATTCATTACATTTTTGAGAAGATTTTAAGCATGGCAGCGCATTATCCGACTCATCCAAAACCAATCCACTTAGGGTCAGTGAGTCACTAAAATCAGAATCAGAGCTGATCATTTCTAAAACAAGTACAAATTTAAAATAAGTTTTACAGCTATATATTTCTTACATAGAGCAATTCAGGGATAGTAAAGAAGAAATAAAATTATCTACGCAAGTAGGAGTAGTAAAATATGTATAGAAAAGAACAATCTCTGCGAATGGTGCGCATATCTGGAAGAATTACTAGAACAAGTAGCCACTAATATCTCTCAACAAATGTTCTCAAACATTTGAAATATTCCAATATTTGTGGTAAACAACTTTGTAGAAGTACACAGCGCCAATATTCAAATTAGAGTGTACACAACGCCAAAAAAATAAATTTCTTTCTAAGGTTCTAAAAAACTTTAAAATACTTGAGATTACTTCTTTCCTCTCCGTGATTAAATCGCACTATGACCTGTTTAGATTATTTGCATTTAAGTTGCCTGAAATGATATTGGCGCTGTGTACTATGGAAAATGCTTTTTGCTATGGAAAATGCAAAAACCTTACATTTGGCGGGAAACGGTCTGAAATTTCTTAGACATTTAGCGGGAATCGCACTTTTTCCCCAAAAAACCTATTTTTTGGCCATTGCTCCCACAGGATTCACTCGAACTTAAATATATTTACCATGAGGGTAGGTAAATTAAAGAGACACTACCCTGCAAAATTTCAAAGATTTGTTTGGAAACGCGGTCATGATGAGGTTTTTAAAAAACATTTAGCGGGAGATATATACAGTCGTGGCCAAAAGTCTGAATCCACCTACCTTATCTATAATAAATTTTACGAATTCATTAAAATGAAAACAATTTTAGAATCAATGTTTATTTACTTTAAAAGGAAATAAAACATTAAAAAATATTTTTTTCATCTTCATTTCAGACAAATGCATGTACTATGTGTTCAAAACTTAGTATATTTACCTTTAACTTTAAGTACTGCTTGAATGCAGTCAGGCATTGAATGCACCAAGTTTCGACACATTTCTTCGGTTATTTCTTGTAACCAATGTTGGCTTCCGTCGATCAATCAGATTTTTCAAAATTGTCCAACAATGTTCAATGGGATTCAGATCTGGACTTGATCCCGGCCATGGACCGAGAACGTCAATAGATTCATTTTGTAGACAATTTCGTACAACTTTTGCTTGGTGGCATGGTGCACTATCACGCTGGTATAGATCACACGAATGTATCTCCATCCAAGGTTGAAGTTTCTCTCTTAAAAGTTCAAGATAGCTGGTGGAATTCATAGTTTTCCCCTCTGGGACCAACCAAATTCCTCCGCTTCCTTTCGAAGAAATGCTGCACCCTCAAATCATAACACTTGGAGTACTCCTTACGCTTTCAACCACGTAGCATTCGTTATATCTTTCATCAGTTGGTCTACGAATTCGAGGGACAAAATTTCGAAACTGTATTACTTGAGTTTCATCAGAGAATAGAACACGATCCCTATCATGCACAGTAAAGTTTTTGTATTTTTCACAAAATAATAAACGGTCATGAATGTTCTTCTTAGTAAGGCATGGCTTGACGGCCAGTCGGCGAGAGTGCAGATTAAATTCCTTTTGTAAACGACAGCGAATGGAGTAACAACTTAAACGGATATTTGTAGGAAGCTCAGCTTGAATTTCAGCACTTGCGATTGCTGGATTGCTGATGGCACATTGACGAATCAATCGATCA
The DNA here is from genome assembly GCA_900660155.1 of Hofstenia miamia. Taxonomy (NCBI): domain Eukaryota; kingdom Metazoa; phylum Xenacoelomorpha; order Acoela; family Hofsteniidae; genus Hofstenia; species Hofstenia miamia. Next base: position 495,770 of record CABFPE010000043.1, read on the forward strand.
GTTTGAATAATATTGGATCTTGGACTCCTGGAACGCTTACAAGATTTAAACGATCCAGTTTCTTGATAACGTTTTAATGTGCATTATACAGCATACTTGGAAATAACAAAACGTTTTGCTATTTCACGTTGAGAATAATTCTCTTTGTTAAGACACTTTATTTGTGCTCGCACTTCAATCGACAGTTCTGCCATCACCGGCGTGAAATACACAAATGACTTCTTCAAATTGAGTAAAATGCTGATGAAATCACTGCCATCAGTTACTATAAATAGAACAAGCAAGTATTTGGTCATAATAATTAAGTTATGGGAATTAAATGATGAAAATTTTAGAAATTTTATGAAGGACAAATCAAAAAATTATAAGAATTGTCATCAGCATATATATTATTGAAATCCATTGAGTACATATGATATAAGCAAGCATATATATATATATATATATACCGTGCGATTCATAAGTCTCCGTCTCTAAAATTAAAATTAAACAACAGCAAGAATAAACTCAATAACAGAAAGAACAAATAAAAGTAAATAACAAGCAATTATAGTAACATATCACGGTAAATAACAGCAATTTCACAGCAACTGTTCAAAATGTTCACCATCTTGCTCCAAACAGAGATTGCATCGTTTCCTGAAGCTTGAATAACAATTACGGACGACTTCTTGATTGATGTTTGTCAATTCATGTGAAATTGCTTCTTCAAGCTCTTTGAGCGTTGTGTAATCGTTGTGGATTGCATAAACTCGATCTTTGATATAGCTCCATAGCCAAAAGTCCAATATCGTGAGGTCTGGAGATCTTGGTGGCCATTCCTTGGGGCCTCTACGACCAATCCACCGTTGTGGAAAATGTTGATCAAGCCACTGCCGTGCTAGAATACAGAAATGGGGCGGGCACCATCGTGTTGATACCAATGTTGATTGTCATTTCCAATGAAGGACAACAGTTTTTGATTTAAAACACTGACATACCGCTCTTTGTTCATTGTTTCACGACTGATGCTGAAAGTTACACCAAGATCCTATGAGACAGCCGCTCAAACAGTCAGTCCAGGTGATTTAAGAGGTACAGATAACACACGATGTTCATTCTCTTCGGCGTAATAAAAAAGATTGTGCTTTCGTACGAGACCGTTTAGATAAAACGAAGCTTCATCTGAGAAAATAACCTTTCTATGAAAATTGACATTGTTTTCGTTGACTATCCAAGAACAGAATTCAACCCTTCTATCGGGATCATCTTCTCCCAATGCCTGATTAAAATGATATTTGAAAGGTTTTATTTTTTCTTCTTTGAGATATCCGTGAACAGAACTTTGTGAAGTTATACACACTCGTGCAGTTTCTCGTTGATTTGTGCCCTCATTCTCTTTTACAAAATTTATCATTTTTTCTTTCATGATTTCATCAGACGGTCTTCCTGATCGCGGCTTAGTGGATAAGTTTCCGGTTTCTTCAAACTTCTGCTTCCAGTATTGCACTGTTGTCCTAGCTGGTGGTGCACGATTGAAATGTTGTTGAAATTCTTGGCAAGCTTTAGCACTACTCTGGTACACTACTGCATGGCTAACGATAAACACTTTATCCGCGAGAGAAAATTGAATACTATCACCTGCTTCTGCCATATTGTAATTATGCAACCGATTTGCCTACAAAAAGAAAGTACATTAAAAAAACATCAATAAAAAATAAGAAATAAACTACATTGATATGACAAAAGAAATAAAGTAGATTAATCAGTTAATAATAATTAATAGTATTGGGTTTGTTCTTACTGTTATTTAATCGTAATCTGACATTAGAAAACCTCTAGCCATTGCAAAAGGTGACTTAGTAAATATATATTTCTTTCCAATTTACATGTCACATATTAAAATGTATGTGTGTATATAACAATTTCTCTATTTTAGCTTTCAAATTCAATGAAAGCAATTAGTGGACAGCAAAAGTGTTACACATATATTGATAATTCTTGGCATTTTTAATTAGGTATGTGTAATATTGTTTAGAATTTTTATGTTGAGTGATTCATTCCTCTACAGTACGACAATATATGCAGTGAATCTTTATCGGTATAAAGCAAATCAAATTTCTGAAAAACAGTTGGTAATAATTCCAATCTTCTTCGCTATAATAGTTGCTAAAACTTCAAAAATCACTAAGTAGATTACTAATATTTAAGAGCTGTACCCGATCCGAGCTCGACTCAATACGTATATATATATATATATATACAGGGTGATTCATAAGTCTCCGTCTCTAAAATTAAAATTAAACAACAGCAAGAATAAACTCAATAACAGAAAGAACAAATAAAAGTAAATAACAAGCAATTATAGTAACATATCACAGCAATTTCCAGCAATTTCACAGCAACTGTTCAAAATGTTCACCATCTTGCTCCAAACAGAGATTGCATCGTTTCCTGAAGCTTGAATAACAATTACGGACGACTTCTTGATTGATGTTTGTCAATTCATGTGAAATTGCTTCTTCAAGCTCTTTGAGCGTTGTGTAATCGTTGTGGATTGCATAAACTCGATCTTTGATATAGCTCCATAGCCAAAAGTCCAATATCGTGAGGTCTGGAGATCTTGGTGGCCATTCCTTGGGGCCTCTACGACCAATCCACCGTTGTGGAAAATGTTGATCAAGCCACTGCCGTGCTAGAATACTGAAATGGGGCGGGGCACCATCGTGTTGATACCAATGTTGATTGTTATTTCCAATGAAGGACAACAGCTTTTGATTTAAAACACTGACATACCGCTCTTTGTTCATTGTTTCACGACTGATGCTGAAAGTTACACCAAGATCGTATGAGACAGCCGCCCAAACAGTCAGTCCAGGTGATTTAAGCGGTACAGATAACACACGATGTTCATTCTCTTCAGCGTAATAAAAGAGATTGTGCTTTCGTACGAGACCGTTTAGATAAAACGAAGCTTCATCTGAGAAAATAACCTTTCTATGAAAATTGACATTGTTTTCGTTGACTATCCAAGAACAGAATTCAACCCTTCTATCGGGATCATTTTCTCCCAATGCTTGATTAAAATGATATTTGAAAGATTTTATTTTTTCTTCTTTAAGATATCTGTGAACAGAACTTTGTGAAGTCATACACACTCGTGCAGTTTCTCGTTGATTTGTGCCATCATTCTCTTTTACAAAATTTATCACCTTTTCTTTCATGATTTCATCAGACGGTCTTCCTGATCGCGGCTTAGTGGATAAGTTTCCGGTTTCTTCAAACTTCTGCTTCCAGTATTGCACTGTTGTCCTAGCTGGTGGTGCACGATTGAAATGTTGTTGAAATTCTTGGCAAGCTTTAGCACTACTCTGGTACACTACTGCATGGCTAACGATAAACACTCTATCCGCGAGAGAAAATTGAATACTATCACCTGCTTCTGCCATATTTTAATAATGCAACCGATTTTCCTACAAAAAGAAAGTACATTAAAAAACATCAATAAAAAATAAGAAATAAACTACATTGATATGACAAAAGAAAAGAAGTAGATTAATCAATTAATAATAATTAATAGTATTGGGTTTGTTCTTACTGTTATTTAATCGTAATGTTAGAGACGGAGACTTATGAATCGCACGGTATATATATATATATATTTTTTTTTATATATTTATAATCCATAATTATGTTCATGTGCACCAACATATTGCTGCAAAAGTTCATTTGTCATATATGTACTGCCACAAAGAGGACGACTTGATAGACGAATTGCTACAGAAAGAAGCATATGATTAAAAAAGTATGGGAAAATCTTTACAATTGACAAGCACAACTGTGGACCCACATAAAGAAGAAACAGTATGAATTTTGTTGCCTTCCACAACTTAACTTTATTAACTCGACGTAAGTTACGATTGAATTCTAAAAATAAGTAACTGCCTCATTTATTTTTAAATATATTACCGGTAGGTACCGTTTTTGAACACTCCGAAATCCTTGATATCTTTTGAATTATTCTTGTCGCCATCGTACTTGCAAATGCTCCTGAAGCCAAAACATTATGATATTATTGGTGCATCCCAACAACACAATATGCATGTAATCAGGCGGCATTGACATAACCATGTCAATTGGAAGTTTTTCCTAAGGATGATCTTCATCAAATGCATCGTAGATAAATGCTTTCAGAAACCAATTTCTGAAGAAAGTCCTTCAAAAAGTCAGCAACAGCAGGTTTTGGTCTACAGCAGAATAATGCAACAATAAGCACATCGGTTGGTTTGGAAACAGCTGCAGCGCGAATAGACCAGAATACTAATGAACTCGATTTAAATAATGGCTAAAGTTGTAAATTTGGGACCAGTTTATACAATCCCGGGATCGGGATTTCCCGGGATTTCAGACTTATAATCCCGGGATTTTTCGGGATTGAGCAAATAATTAAAAAAAGTAGTATGAAAAGAACAAAAACCTCTTTATTTCTTGTAATATTGACGCAGAAATATGAGA
>CABFPE010000043.1:507004-537078 GCA_900660155.1 Hofstenia miamia
CATTCGCATTCAAGGCGAGCGTGACCTTGGTAGAGATTTCTAATATGTATCGCATGTTTGCGTTTTAACATTTTATTCTCAATAAAACACATGCAACCGGTCATATTGCATAGTGGGAATTGCAATTAAAAATGGAAATGTAGAATTTAGCAATGTCGTTTCATTTGACCATAAAACAATTTTCTAATGCTGTGATTCAAAATGAGAGTTTCTCGCTTTATGCTTTTTTAACTCAAAAAGTTGCGAAGCTTTCTTAATTTTTCATGAGACTTAGTGACTTATTTATTTATTATTTATAAATTTCAAAAACATTTGCTACTGTTAATCCAATTGTTAATTGTTTTCGAAAAATCAGAGTTAGATGGCTAGTAGAACGGGGATCCTCTCCCGGGCCTGAGGAGTCGTAAAAGCCCAAGCTGAACAGAGTTAGGTTACTAGAATTCTAGCATGCTTCTGTTAGGTTTCCTTGTAGAAGTGTTATTATAGCAATTCTGAATGTTTGTCGACTGTTTTTCCGTTAAATGTAGCTGTTAAGTAGTAACTTAAGAATATATTTGATTCTTGTATCTAATACAAATGTCTTGTGAACTCGGAAATTATTAACAGAGGAGATCCTCAAAAGTTTGAATGTTTTGACTTTTTATTCGTTTGTAAAACCGATTCAAATGGAATAAATCGTTTGAAACAAAACCGTTTTAAACATTTTCCAATGAACAATCACTTTAATAATAGTTTCAAATATGACGAAAACGATTTATTTTGCTAAATTTGACAAATGCAATAAAATAAATAAATAAATAAGACTAGTAATCTACAAATCATACACACATCCAGCTTCATCAGTTCAGGACAAGATGCTATGAAGCCGCAAAATTTGCAGCAGAGGCAGAGATATTTTGACCTCGCCTGTCGGTAAAAGATAAGCACATTTCAAAATATGGGAATAATTGTCAACTTCTTGATTACAGAGTTTACACCAGCATCCCTGAGAAATACGCCAGCACTCACTTTGACTGCACCACAAATTATGAAAGCTATTCGTTATAAACAAACATCTGATATTAATAGTTGAGAACTCCCGATTGTTGATTGCCCATAATAAATAGTTTGTTGATGAAAATGTACTGATACCTGCCCATCTCTTCCAAAAGTAAGCGATGATCTTCTCATTGTGAATAATGATTTGATTACTCTAATCATCTAGAAATAATTGCAGCTCCTATGACCAAGACGGAAGCACAGCATTATTTAAGATCTTGTAAGCAGTATTGTAATTAATCAAAAACATATCAAGCTTAGAAGCTACTATTGTGCATGCCTTTATACCGTTCGCATATATAACTTTTAGGTGTTCAGTGACCTTATTACAAGTTTTTAGAGTGACACCCAAGTAGGAGAATTTCGACACAAACTCTATTATTTTACATCGTATAGAAGAATGTCACCTTGTGATAGTTAGCCCACCTTTTCGGAATTTAACTAATTTAGTTTTTGACAAATTTACCTTTAGCTTATCACTTGCACAATATGTCTGGAGTACTTGCAATGCGCATTGCATCTTGGAGATGCTCTCAGACCAAATTACTAAATCGTCCGCGTAAGCTAAACACTTACACCCGGATTGACTGATTATTCCCAGGAGATCCGCTGTGAACAATATAAAGAAGTAAAGGCGATATTTCTCTCCTTGAAGAACTCCTTTAACAACTTGCTCAACAGAATCTGAAATGTTCTCATCCACACAAATACGAATGAAATTGGACATAAACATCTACCATAGGATGGCAAGAAGCTTTTTCATAATCCACAAAACAGCAATAGAGGTTACCCTTGTCAATTCGGCAAACGAGTTTCACTTCTTCACGTAATGTTCGAATAGCTTCTATTGTAGATATTGATCTTCGAAAACCATATTGTTGAATTGGTAAGAAATTGTTAATTTCTGACCACTCATACAACCTTGCAGATAGAATACTCGTGAATATCTTTATTACATTTCTAACCAGCTCAATTTCTCGGTAGCAATCAGGTGAATCTCGATTTCCTTTATCTTTATATAATGGTATAAGTAATTAAGTCTTCCATTGCACAGGTGTTTCTCCATTGTCAAAACAAAAAATTGAAAATTAGTTAAAGAGCAGGTACTATCTCATGTATGCAAGATTTAATCGCCTCATTGGTAATGCCATCATAACCCGCTGCCTTTCTCATAAGCGATTTCAAAATCGACCAAAATATTTGATGTTCAGTAATTGGTGGGTCTAGTATATCGTTATTCACATTTGCCAAAGCTGGAAATTCGGGTTGCATTCCACTCAAAAGATTGTTAAAATGGGTGCACCAGCAGTTAGCATCAACATGTACAATCCGTGGGTTACAAGATTTAGAATTTAGAATTATCCAAAATTCACTTCTACTGTCCTCAACACTGGCAATTAATGCTTCCCGCCTGGTTATTCTCATGGTTTCGGTTTTTCCACTGGCATAACCTCTTGAAGAATATTCTCATATTCTCATAGTGCACTTTATGAACAAATCATCAACATTATGAATGTTTTCGAATTTGACGCAGGTTCTACAGAGTGTAATAATATTCAGAATCAAACCAACAGTGAGATGACCTTACTATTCTAACGTTGCTTTATGCTACATGAAAAACCTCCACAATGAGTTCATAAATATTATAAACGCCATAACACAGCTCTAGTTTAAGATCAAAATGAGATAAATGTTGTACAAATCTATCCATACTTAGATCCTTAAACTTGACACGCTTCTCCATCCTAGTCATAATGATGTCAACCGTGATTTCCACACGCTGGTGTTTGGTTTCTACTGTATGATACACAACAATAAGATATTTGGAAGAAAATAACAATTGTGATTTAACTTTAAGACCCAGATTAACAGCTATAGTTAGGCCTCCAGTTGGTCTCCCACGTAATGGTTTTACAGCCCTTTGGTCTAAACATTTAAATCTCGAAATTAAGAAATCTGCACAACTCATTGTTTCTGTTAGGACCATCACATTATGCTTGGTTAACTCATAGTTAATAGTTTTAAGAGTGCTAATTGCTTCAATATTCCACAATAACATAGATAACTTACGTTTCGCTTCTTTGGCATTGGGCCGTTGATTTAGTTATCGGATAGAGCGTAGCCACTCACGCGCTTTATCATTGAGATAAAATTGATGTACAATTGCTCCTCTAGGCCAAAATTCGGTTTTTTCTTTTATATCTTTGAACTTCTCTTCATAAACAAGGTGAAATGACTTCGAACGGTTTTCAGTTCTTGATACACAAAGTCCATTGCTTATTGTAGCGCCCATATTTGTGGCCCTCTTCGACGCACAGACTCATTTTGAGCAACGTGACCACCTGTGTTTTTACTTGAACTGCTTGCAGTAGTCATAACGTTCGCGGCGAAATCTTATTTGAGAAATTCTCAGAGTTTTCATCGCTTCACTATGCCCACGTCGAAGCAAGAACGATTCTTGAATCTTTGTGTTTATAAGCTTAAGCTCATTCTTCATGTCAGAGAACGGTTCTAAAACTTTCAATATTACACAGGCGTCCAAGGACATCTTCATAACGACCAACTTCACACTCACGTCATACCCATAATGTTTTTCCTCTTCCCATATATTTTGCATTCGTTAAAATGCCAATGCGCATATTTGCCTTTACACATTAAACATGACAATAAGTGTGTTGTCGAGCTGCCATCGCAGTATTCGCAAACACGACCGCTCATTGCAACCAAATATGTGGTTAGCGAGGGATCTATCTACGTTTTGGCATCAATAGAGTTAAAATGCATGCCTCATTTTTAAGTGTCTTTACTTTGTGAAGTTTATAACTAAAAATTAGTATAAATAATGTCACCAAGCAATGCAATTATATTCTAAATCAACCGTACGAAATGCATTTTTATGCACATTTTCATCTGTATTTAGGGACTCATCCTATTCGAGAAGTTTAACGCAGCCAACAATGCTCTTGATAACATTAAAAAAGCTGAGAAGAAATTGGAGCTTAATGGTCAGCCCTTCGAAGTCTCTGTTTTAGAAGGTAAACCTCTTTCCTAATGATCATTAACTTTCTTTTCAAAATTTTCCTCTGGTGTTCCGCTTAATCAACCCGTAGCCCGAATTAGGATCAAAATCCGTTGGACGGGTTTTTAGCTATCATTAGCTGTTTTCGCAAAATTGATTTTGAAGTAGTTTATATCAAAGTTTGTAGAAACAAAGGTTTGATGTTGAATGAACTGTTGAATCGTTCACTTTTCTGGCCCGTAGCCTGTACTTCTGCAAAATAAGTAACAGTACGGGCGAGGCTCTAGAATCATGCTTGCTTTATCCAGTATTTACACAACAATTATTAAAGTTGATTAGACAATATAATCTTGTAATTGTAGTTTCAGTTTTCGGTTGAGGCCAGATTAGGCAAATTAGAAATTTACTCAAAATCATTGTAAACAGTAGTTGTAGACCCAACACATGTTTATTGTGTATAACGCATATGGAAATCTTTTGCTGTTATATAATATTCCTTGAAGATTAGCAAAGATGATGTATACTTTGAAGCAAGTTTTTTGAAAATATATTGCTCACTTGCCCCTATTTAGGTGTGGTGTATATTTACCTCACCTTTACATATTTGATTATGAAAAAGGTCCACTCAGAATTTTACTTGCATCAAATTAAGTTTTACGCATTTTCCAGAAAAAAAATTGTTGTCAATTTGTTGGATGGAGGTCGAGTCACCTTCTAATGTGTATTTAAAACTACTTTTGCAAAAGTGAAATAGTCATGAAATTTTACAGAGTAATGGAAATGCATCTAAACTTTCAAAGGTGGTGGGAAAATATTGATTTACATTAACCATCATTTTTTTAAAATTCAAATAGCGTCACACAGGCAATTCCAGTCACAATCCCATTTTTTCGAAAAAAAATTTAAAAAACTTCTGACGCAAGCCGATATTTTGTTTAGTAATGACATCATAAATGTAAATTAGCATTTTACTACATGCAAAAATTGAGATTGATTGCATGTATTTATCATACCAAATAATTCTTCCAGAGTGACTCCATCCCTTACTGTAAAAACTTGGAAGATCAAAGTGTCAATAATAATGATGAAAATCCTTGTAAAATTCTTGTAAATCTATCGGAGTCTTAAATAATAAGTTTTCACAATAACAGTATAGTAGCTAAATAGATTATTGGAGGAGGAGTCCAATTTTCAACCAAATGCTAAGGAATCTTCATCAAATGTAGGAAAATTTAGGAGTTCCATGGAAAATAGTCTTAATTTATGTAATATGTTATGTGATATATGGAAATTTGGCCGTATGTTACGTCCTGAAGTATGATGTGTATTTGAGTTTTATATTTTAGTACGTTCTTACATAGTTGTAGGGCGGTTCATTTATTTAGAATGAAATATTGATACCTACAAAAAAATTGCATTTTATGAATTTTGGATGATTTGGAATGTAATCTTATCCTCTCATTTGGCTGGCCTTTATTTTGATTATTATTGTCAGTGAGTTTGTGTATGTTTTTTAGGTATATGTCTTTGATCGTAATCAGAAAAAAACCATTTTGAGCTATTATTCAGCTGGTGGCACTAGTGTTCCTAAATTACAAAAAATCTGTGCCTATCTCTAAAAAGCGCTGACGTCAGCAAAAATTATGTGCAATATTGGAATAATGATAACTTTTTGTAGAGGTTAATATTCAGGTTACCACATGCAAAATTTTTTACTGATTGACTCATTAGAACGGAAAATAAGTATGTGGGGTAATTTTACTCCACCCCAACCCTTTCCGTATGTCAACAAACCCAACCTAAATAGGGTTAAATGTTTTCGTATTGCTTTGTTGGTGTTCTCAATTTAAGATCGCTTTATTTGCTCAATTCTTCGTTTTGTTTATTGTATGAATGCGAAATATTTATGCAGAATTGCATTGAGATTTATCATCTTATTTTCAACAGCCAGTGAAATTCCAAAATAAATGTTTAATGGAAAACCTAAACTTTCGTTGTGTGTTCACATTTCTGAGAATATGTACATGAAGTAGATAAATGAATTTTTTGTAACATTATAAAAATGTACCTAAATATTGATTTATGACCTACATCAAATCTATTTATTGTTGTTGGACTTATGGCCTGAGTCCACTTTTACGGGTAGAAGCGATTCCTTGCTCTATTTGCCTCTGAATTTCTGTACAATGTGCATATTGTGTTTTGAACAGTCACATTGCATTGCATATGCATCATGCCACACCGTAGAGCCTAACTTTAGCAATTGCAAATCGTTTGCATATATATTTTGGGACAATTTTCGAAATAATTCATTCTCTATTTGTTTTTCAGGTACCATTATTTTGTTTTTCAACACAGTGGGTAGACGACACTATAAACAACAAAGGCGTTCTTGACTTCTGTTTGGGACTTGCAACAGTGCTATCATTAAAAGGTCTTTTAGCAAAGTATATAATATACTACAATCCAGGAATGTCAAATTTGTTTAAAACAGTTTAAAACAGATGAAAAAAACACTGTTTAAAACACCTTGAAAAAACCCATGTTTTTTCCTATACACTTCTGATTAGAATAGGAAATGCAATACACTGGATGATTTAAATTTATTGGTAATTACATTGATTTAGTTAACAGATACACGCATTTTTTTATAAGGAGCAGTGCGATTTTGCGAGGCTCGGTGTTCTTAATTGTGCATGGCCAACCATACTCCGTGCTTCTTAATGACTACCAAATTGAGGCTCGCTGCTTCTTAGTTACTGGCCGTTTATTTACACAACGTGGTGTGCTACTGGCTCTCAGCTACAAGCCAATTAATTTCAAATGTTTGTGCAGTGTTGTACGTGCTGGTTTGCTACCACGAGCGATGTCAAAGCAGCGCAATTTGTTGTCATTTCTGTTTCTTAATTACTGGCCGCTTATTTACACAACGTGGTGCGCTCCTGTCTATCAGCTACATGTGTTCTTAAATTGTTATTAACCTGTGTTCATATATAGAGGTTCTTATAAAAAAATGCGTGTAATGATAATTTATCTAATTGATAATAATTGTTCCACTTACTAATTTCCAATCTTATGTATAATATTTTTCAGATCTTTGAAATGCCGTGTCAAAAATATCCTATCTGGCAATATTTCAATGAAATCCAAGTGAATGGAAAATCGAGAGCACAGTGTAACATTTGCGAAGTTGACATTGTTCCATTAGTAGCGAGAATGCAAGCCCATAAATCGAAAGGTAGAAGCACAAGTGAAGATATTCCGGGTCCTTCTGCTGCTAAAAATGTATGTATGCGCCAGACTACTCTTGGTTTGATAAGCACCAATACTGACAAACAGCACGCACTAGATTTGCAGCTCACTCGATAATTAATTGCGACCAACACCCCTTCCTTGGTTACTGAAAATGGACAGCTGAAGAAATTAATCGAAATGCTGCGACCAGGCACGAAAATCCCAGACCGCAGAACAATTGCAGGTCCGCTGTTGGAGGAAATATTTCAGTTGGAAAAACAAAAGGTAGTTAAAAAAGTTCAAGGACTTCCTGCCACCGTCGCAATTGATAGTTAGTCTAATGTTACGAATGATCCGATAATTTGTGTCTCGTTTTATGGTGGTAGCTCGTACCTGATAAATACAATCGATACTAGTGGCCAAAAGCAAACCATGGATTATCTTGGTGAAGTTCTGGAATAGCAGATCCTAAAAATAGAGGAAGACTGGAACGTGAAAGTAGGAAGTTGCGTCTCAGATAATGCTGCCAATATGTCTGGAATGCGAAGAGTTATCAAAAGTAGTAAACCCGATCTTCATGTGTATGGGTGTTTAGCTCATTTCATGAATTTTTTAGCGAAGGACGTTGCCCAGACTGATTGTAATAAACAAATTAACAACAAAATCATAGCAATTATGAAATTTTTACGCAATAATCATGCTGCTTCAGCTGCTGTAAAAGCGAAGAAATTACAACGGGCGCCCGTGCCAACAGAGGTGCGATGGAACTCTCTAATGGCAACACTTGCCTACTCTCAGCAAAATTGGACAACTATAGTATGTATCATGAATGAGTGCTCGAAGAAAGCAGACCAAATTTACAAATACATGGAGGAAATATCGCTGAAACATTATGCATCAGATCAGTTACTCTTGTTGAAGCCAATTTCCGATGCATTGAATAAATTTCAGTCTAATTCGTGCCTACTTGGTGACGTCGTAGAAATATGGTCGGAATTGAAAGAAAAGACACCTGATGAATACCAAAGCTTAGTCGCCAAGCGAAGCGAACAAGCTATAGCACCTGTGATTCTGGCAGCTAATCTCTTATACCCAAGATATAAAGGAAAATCTCTGTGTCCCGCGGAAGTCACCACTGCTATTTCTTACATTAAAGATCTTAGCAAAGATCACATGATGGAAGAACTTACACTTTTTATGGCAGATCATCCACCTAATTCTGGTTTTACTGGTATAGGTATTTCATCGCCTGGCGCTTGGTGGAAAGCAGGCATTCGTCTCGCTTTTGATGCCACCTTTGCAAATATGGATGAAAAGTTGGGATCGGCTGTATGCAGTTCTGCTGGACTTGAAAGACACTTCTCAACAATGGGATTGAATTATGGCACGTTTAGGGCAAATCTTGGCGTTGCGAAAGCTCAAAAACTTTCTTTTCTTTATAAACAATTAAAAGAATAATTGTTGTTCTTTATTTATTTAAAAAACATTTTCGTGAAAAAAACATGTTTTTTTCAAAAAAACAAAAAACTTGTTTAATTGAGGAAAAAATACGAAATGTACATCCCTGCTACAATCCCAAAGACAGGCAAACATTCACCTTTCTGTAGTTTTACAGTAGTTTTATTTGACTAGTAAGAAATTCCATCTTTGCGAATTTTTACTTTTCAAGTGCGAATTTTTCTTTTGGAAAATGTGAAAAAATCGTATTCTAGATCAGAAAGCCTAAACTTATAATTAAAAATAATAATTTAAACACGTCTTTATTGTTCGGGGCGGCCGCTCCTCCCCAATTCGTCAAATTATTGAATCCAGTAGTTAATTGAATACCAATGACAATTATGTAGATTAGGTAAGCAGTCAGTTGGGAGTGTGTTGGGATTTGGTATTTTTTCTTACTTAATCTCTGGGCTGCATACTCATTTTTAAATGTAGTTTATGAATCCGTCGAGATTGGGCCAAATCCACATTTAATATTCATTATTTGTTTCAATTGTTGATTTTAACACACTCACGCCATTTGTAATTAATGATATTTTACTTATAAGAATCAACAATTCTTTATATTTACTAACTGCGGTTGTAACAGCATGCAGTCTTGTGTCCATTTATTATTTATTCGATATATTGTCATCATTAACGTAGGAACAAGGAAATCAAATCAAGCATGTCTTTGTAAGAGAAATTATACTGTTACGAAAATTGTGATTAAAGCAACTTTTAAGAGTATCTTAGTACAATGTTCGCATTCTAATTAAGTACCTTTGCTTTCAGTTATTGAGGGATTTACGTCATTTCTGTGACAAAGCGTGTCATTTGATACCATTTGCAAGTATAGGCTTAATTTTTAGTCAATTAACAATTGAAGTTGTACGCCTTACGAGAATCGGAAATTAGAACACCATGCTAAAAAAATATGTGTTTAATGAGTGTACCGAACAACATTTGAATAAAGTATTTAAGATTGAAAATGAAAGAATGCTTTTATTAAATGATTTCCATGAAATAATATAATTGGTTTAAGTTTTCGAGCAGAGGAACTGGTTAGAGTAATTTTGATAATTGATGATTAATCTATACTAGGAAAAGCTTTTTGAATTGAATCGCCTTGAGATTGGTTTAATTACTTATGGAAAATAGTCAACTTTGTAGCATTATTTCATTTGTTTCATTGGAATGCTATTAATGGAGTTGAAACGATAATAAATTTCTCACTGTATTATAATTAGATACCAGCGATTGCTTACAAGGGTTGATTGAAATAGGTTTTTAAATGCACCACCTTTTTCAATTTGTTCAAATGCTGTAAAGTTTCAAAAAAATATTTAGTTTTTTAATTTTTTTTCATTTCAATGAAAGATTTTTCCTAAGTTAGGTAACTGTGGGGTTGAAAAACGGAACCCAAAATTGTCATTATGAAAAATTAATTGAAATCGGATTCTATTCGAATAAGATCCAATTAGGTTTTGACCCATGCAAGCAAAAAAGAACTTTGACTGTTTCTTGGTGTGCAAATATGTTCCAAAGCTCATGGAAGCGCAACGGCACGCTTCAATGGGACAGAGCCGGGTTCCGGATTTAGAGTGGAAAATAAGGAGGAAACGCTTCTCTATCATGTGTTGATTTCAGATTGAAGATAACATTAATAGTTTTTGCGCTATACGCGTTTAGAATTTTTTTATACAATCATGAAAAATTTTCAGAAATTCCCCAGACAGTTTATGCTAAAATTCATTTTAGCATCATATTAGTTTTTGGTTTTTTATATTTAGTAATATTAGATGACATTTGAAAATTGATTCTGTGTCTTCTAGGCAGTGTTGAATTCAAAATATTTGTCAGTGATGATAGCGTTATGGAAGTGGTCATAAAGCAAATGTATGACAACAGAATAGGTGTTGGTTTTTTATCTCCCAAAATTGTAGCGATTTTTAAAACAAGCGGGGGGGGGGCAGCTGAATAGGTAAAATGGGCTGGAGATTCGCTTTTGAAATAAACAATGTTACCGATCTCGTAGCCTATTGTTTTTATGCCAAAAACATTTTTTCCTTCTCTGTTTCAACGCTTTCGTTTTTACAGTTACGGAAACTATAGAAGAGAGGTGTAACAAATTCTTAAAAAAGTTTCCTTGACAATTCATTGATTTTTTATTCATTCGTCAATTCATTTGAAATACATTGTATCGCCTCATATATACTGCGTATGCATACGCACAAAACATGCCACACATTCAGTGGTTTAATGGCTAAAAGGCCAGGAATGCTGAACATATTTTATAAGGCCCTATAGTGATCACTTCAGGCACGAAAAAATCAGACTATTTTAAAGGGTAGAGGGTTTTTTGCATTTTTTATGAATACCTTTTTGGTCAAAAAATAAGCTTAAAATTTAAATTCTTGATTTTTTACTTGACATTTTTTAGATAAAATTAATCTTTATCGAAGAAATACCATTAAGTTTCATTCAAAGCTAATGTTTAAAACTTTCAAGTATCAAAAATCCACAGTTTGAATATAATATCATTGTGTTTCTTTGGTCTGGAAGTCTATTTTAAATTATTATTGTAGTATTTGATTAAACTAAAGGCCCATAATATTAAAAATCCCATCAGAAGAATCAGGCCTCTCCTGTACCCTTTCAAGCCACCGTCGCATACATTAACTTTTTACATAAAATACCTGTTTATATTCCACTTTGTGCAAAGTATATTTCCATATTTTCAATCCAAGCGTCGATATTCACTTGAAGAAAAGCTTGAGATGTCAGATTAATGAGTTCTACTGTTTTTTAGAAAATATTGAATCGAGATATTGCATTCACGCTCTATTCGTCGTTGTTCAAGAGAGATATAAATTGAGTGACTTCTCAATTAAAACTAAGTTATTTGTAATTTTACTATTTCTGTAAAGATATGCGTTTTCCCAACTGCTAATATTTTAAACTGTGCAATCATTATTGCCAAAAAATACAACACATTAACCTCCAAGTATATTTTCTGTCATTTCCTTAAGTTCAAGATAAAATTCTCTTTGTGCGTTTTAATAGTAAAAGGCCAAAAAGCCTCGGCATTTTCAAACTTACAAATTGTCATTTAAAGTAATTGATATTTGAAGTAAATGCAATTACATGAGTAATTTTCCCTCTTTTAGTGAAAGGAAAGTTGCTTCCACAGTTTCTCGCTCTCTGTGGCTTAGCAGCTAATGAATGGCTCGTGTTTTTATTTCGCAGCAATTTCTCATGCATATTTTATATTTCTACAAGTTTCAGTACAAACACGCCATGCCTCTTAATTGAAAGACAACTTGAATTACACTAAATTTGCCGCTACGTTTTGCAGCTGAAAGGCATCCTGAACTTATTAGAGCATATCTTTCTCTGAAAATACATTTCTGGTCTTGGGTTCATATTCAAACGATAGTTATTTATTTGAGCATATATGTTCTATAAAAACAGCATCGCTGTATGTCAGACATAACGCACCGTACTAAAAACGAAATTGGCATTTATATTTATTAATTTTTACAAAGAAATTGAAGGTTGTAACGTATATAGTAAAAATCACTTTCTCAATCTGTGGCTGTTGAAATGTTAATTTTGCTAGTAGCAACCCTAACCCTTTTCTTTTCCCATCTCATCCCACATTTGCACGACAACCATGTTGATACACAATTGCATTTTTCGAATATTTGAATGTTTTTTTAACAAATATTCGAATACTGTTTTCAATATTCTCAGAAATGTGAATTTGCGAGGAACAAAACGTATGTTTTCTTTTAAAATTTCTGCTTTAAATAATTTTCATTAAGATATGTTTTTAGTAGGGTTTTATTTCACTTTTACGTAACTTTAATAGCAACTTGTAACTACTCTGATCTGATATCTAGATGAAATCGTCTGTGTATTTTACCGCATCTCGATGTTTATAACTTAGAATAGTTTTTCAATGCATTTTAACTTAAAACCTTAGTGTTTCCTTGTCATCAGCAGAGGGTTATGATTCTAAATGTCATTTCTTTATTCACTTAAACTTGTTTTCTTAGACACCTACAAATCTACAAAGCTATGTTTAAAATCTGGTTTGTTCAAAGTATTAAATTTAGTTATTTTGCGGCGATGTATTTTAGGAAATTTAAAGATGCAATTTGCGTATAACATTTTCTCTCGCGGTCGCTGAACGTTCAGTCGCCGTTTTAAAATATTTCACCGCCAAGCACTATTCTGAGGAATTAAATTTATTTCGCCACGCGGAGAGTGTTGTTTGGCCACGAAGTAATAGAAATGCAGGAACAGTTAAATCTGCTTTTCTGTACGAATTAAAAAATGTTTTCTAGCGCTGTTTTCGACCGAGATCTGGCAAATGAAAGTATCTTTTTTAGCGCGTGATGAGGGATTGTAAACGACATTTCCCTGTGTTGGAGAATAAATTGACTAGGAGTGATTCAGAACATTAATAAATATACGCATAGTGCACGATGGTGAGGAAAAAAGAATTTTTAATGAGCGCCTCGCGCACGGTGTATTTGATTCGATACATTCGCGCAGAGCTACTCGTTTGCATTTTCGTATTAGCATAGCGCATCGTACTGTCTCGTACGTGTGTGTTGTAATCGCTGGAAGGTTATCACAAGAGTTCGTACGTAAATCTTTCTTGCTTGATTTTGATTCGTCCAGCGCAAGTGTTTGTAGTAGCATCCTTGCACAATGGGGAAAATGTCGCCACTGCAACCAGTTGTTACCGCTGTAACTCAAAAGTCGCCACTTGATGGGAGATTTAAGTCAAAGCGTGCGCAACTATTAGCCCGCAAACTAATGCGACTCAAAGACCATTTACATAATTCTGGAAATATAAAAAAGGAAGCTCCAACTATACAACAGTTTCAGGTCACTTCCTCCTCTCAACGTAACACTAACTCTTTTGAAAACAATCCAAACTTGTCGTCCCCGCGGGATACAAATCTGTTTACTGCTGTTAATCAAAATCTCGGTCTTGACTTGTGCAAGAAGCCCGAGAAAAAATGTGATAGCCAAATTAGTGCTCTAGAATTGGTAATAAATCGTATCAAAAAAGAAGCTGAAAGCCCCACGGAGGAAAATGAACTAGTTATAGATGAATACAAATCCGATACGTCTCCTACTCACGAGGGATGGGTTGATTCTCCCGTTACAAATGAAATGCCTGAATCTGACGAAAATAATCTCTTGAATAGGATAGCTGAAATCCAAAGAAGTTTACAAAGTATGCCCAATCTCATTCGTTCAATTGTCTCTGAAGAAATTGCCAGATTATCGGTTCGCCAGAATACTCAGCAACATCGGCAACTAAATCTCCTTCCTACTCCACTGAATCTCTCAAGTGCAAATACATCCACAACGACTCTGGTGCCCATTCTCCCCAGTCCTTCCACAGCTCTCGCAACAACAGCGCGAGCCAATCTCCCTGTTTATGCATCTCAGGTGCAGATACCCATCCAAATCTTAATGCCTACATGTGTTGTTCACCAAGTGAAGCTAGCCAGACTCACACCACCACAAGACATTTTCAAACTCAATGATGAAACTTATAAACTGTTATTTGCACGTTTCAAATCTGCCAGTGCGTTTGCACAAGCTCTATTCGTCCTCAATTTCGGTAGTCATCGAGCCATGGGAATGATTGCTTCAGATCGAGGTCGTAATAAACAAGAAGAGATTCCTCCATCCTTCATAAAGAAGTTAATACCTCTAGTTCAGCGCTGGTTTCCCGCTGAAGAAGAATTCTCCATCGTTAAGGGTCTGAATCAGAAGCAACGGAACATCTTAGCTCAAGCACGCAAATGTGCTTTCTATAAACTGTGCCCCAGTTGTAGAGAAGTTCATGCTGGTATTTAGACATTGTAATGCTGCATGCAATTCTCTTTGTTTTGTATTTGGTAGATCTTTTCAATTCGCTTTCTAGTTAATAGTTTTTAATTCAATTAAATGTTTTATTTAGTTTTATATTTAGAATACTCAAATCCATGTACTACTCTTCATTTTAATTGACTGAATTTTTTTGTATTTAACGTCATCTACAATTGAGCGTGTTTATTTTATTGCATATACATACTTTATCCCATTCGCTGATGGTATTAACCAATCAAGAGGAACATATAGTTTTTTTATAAAAATAGGAAATTTTGAAATTCCATTAATTTGATATATTTTTATGCTCGAGTCCATCATTACGTTCGAATTCCACAATCGCCTTTCAGCTTCTTATAAGGCCTGCGGTATAGAGTGATCTGACTTCCTATTAATTGAAATCTCATCGCCGATTAATTAGGTATCACCGAGGAATTTGAGAATATAATGTAGACTGTTAAATATTTTTACACTAATTAATATTAATCAGAAGAGAATTATTTCACAAGTTCCTTACAAAATTTTTGTAAATTTTTTCAGGACAATTTTCTACAATCCTCACCTGAAGATCACGTAGATTAATCATTAAGTGAAATTGAACATTTGTTGTGGAACAAACATCGATTATTTGATCGATATGGACATTCCGCAATCCAAATAAATTATCGATTTATCAAAATTCATCCTTGATCACCCCTTTTCATTAAGTTTAGTGTTAAAGATGATGCAACTTCAATACTGTAAAGGTTTTTTAGGCAATTTTAAAGAGTTATATTGTCCGATCAGATGCTTGCAAACACATCTCTCGCGGTTTTCTATGGTCTTCCCTTTGAGTAATTGTTTGCTTTGGGCTCCCACTTAATTGCTACCTTGTGTAATTATCGTAAACCCTCGACAAAACAAATTGTTTCGCTATTTTCATCTGATATAATTGGGGACCATTGCGACTGATTGTCAGAGCAGTTTGATTTTGTTCAACGTATAATTAGCAAGTCCAGGGCCGGAGGTGGGCATATTTCCAAAACTTTCTGAAATTAATTTCGCATGTGTTTTTTATCTATTTAATTTGCGGCTTTTTCATTCTAGATTTTACATTACGTTGAATTTATTAATTATGGAGAATAGTGAACTTTTGGTAAACGGTATTCATTGCAAAGAAAACTCATATTACAAAAAGTGCTTAACGCTTGATATTTTCAGTTATGCATATCTAATTATATATTCAGCTAACACTTTATAGCTAAGATTCTGGCAGTGTAATTATTAACTTATTTTTCGTTTTAATTGAAATTGGGTTTGGTTTACTTTTCCATTCTTACTAGCTTACATACACGGCAATTTACATGTGATTTTATTAATACCTAATTGTGATGGTTTGTCTATTATACTTAAGGTGTCCATTGTTTAGGTCAATTTTACAAAAACCAACGAATGAACTTCATTGCTTAATTTTGCCATTTTAATTTCAAATATTTTCTCCATTATTAAAGAATACCTTCAACAAGTGTTTAATTCTTATTTCGTATGCAATATTGTAATAGTTATTTTTTCCCAACGCATGTGTGCAAACAACATGTAAATGCAATGAAGTGTTTGCCTATAAACGCGGTCTCTTTTATCTTAATTAAATTTATTAAATTATGCGAAACCATGATTTTACTTCGCTTTCTTTTCCCTAATACTATTAGCTAAAATTAGTTTTAACAACTTTACCCAATCAATACTGGAATATTATATTTTTTAGCATCATTACATGTACATGTGTGTAGGTAGTTATCGAATACAGCGCCCTATGTTATTTTCAGGAAAATTTAATCAACCGTTTGTAAAGATCAGTAAATTTTTTCTCATTCAAGCTTCAAATTTCATTATTTTTGTACTATGTATTGGGTTTCCCACTTGAATCACTGATTGCTACGTAGGTGCCACTTGATTGTAGTAATCGGATAAGCTCTTAACCATTCACCCACCAGCTCTAATTATCAACCATTTAATCCCCACGTAATTGGCTGTCAATCATTAGGAATTTTTAAATTTCTCTTTTTTAAAAATATTTGAATTATGAATAAACCTTCATTCGTTTTAACGATGAATTTTTAGTTTCCATTTTTCATGAAATGTCAGCATATTCCGAGTAACTTACGTACTTTTATTTTATATAAAACTCGTTAACTTTGGATAAGATTTTTAATAAATTTTGCCTTGCACTTATTGATAGTTTGCCTCTACTTCCAAATCTGTGAAATTGTATTTACACTTGTAGCAGTGATGACCAATTAAACTAATAGTTTATCTGTAGTTTAACTAGTTAGTTATAGTTAAAGTTGAATTAATTCATTTCAGTAGTTTAACTATTACCTATTTAGGTAAAGACATTGTATTTTAATGAAAATCGTAAAAATCGACTGAAAATTGAAAACTTGAAAACTTGTGTGAATATGTGTGGATACGATGATAAAATTTCATTTGAAATTGTATGATGTGGTTTTAAAATTTAACCGATTATCGTTTGTTATATTTTAATTTACTTCTGATTAGTTAAATAATTCTGAAGCATTTAGCAAATTCTGATTTTTCTGCACCATTTTCGTGTTTCGGGTTTTTTCATTGAAGCTTGGAGCACGTGTAAATTTTGGTACAAACTTCATTCCCTATTAGATTATTATATCATGGTAAAAGTCGTATATTACACTGTGTATGCGGTATGAATCTCATAGAATATCTCGAGTTTCCAAAATAAATATCCTGTAAAGTTTTAAATAGGAACTCCAATAGGCCAATATACAATCAAGTTATGTGTACGTTGTATAGCAACCCCAATTTTGTGTGCCGATCCTCATGTATATGTATACACCAAAATGAAAGATTTATATAATTCCAGTACGACATCGTGTTTGGCCTTATCTTGCATCTCATTTGAGTGTTTGTGTAACGCCATATTTCAAATAGATAACAAGCCCATGTCATATTGCTACTGCTCTTCTAGGCAATTGAATTTGTTTGCACACAATACGAATTTATCCTGTTCTGTAATCAGTGTGTGGTCCTCAAATACCGCAATCACCCATTCACCCGAAATTGTAAAATACACGAAGTAATTGGAAAAAAATAAAAACTGATGTATATTCCTGACAAACCTTCCTGTTGAATGCCTTTATTCAGTATCTGGTCTTTGATCCACCGACTTATGCCAGAAAATTTAGAAAATTTTTTGAAAAAATATGCACGGAGCTAGATTTCTTACAATTCTTTTAATTTTCACAGAATGCATTTCAATTCACAAATTGAAAATATATACATTTTCGTTCTTGATATAGATTTAGCAAGATACACGAACTTCCTACACGAATATATGAAATATCTACATGATATAGTATTTCGTAATACACTAATACCGAATACATGTAAATTTCAGTACACTTGTCTGTAATTACAACTACAATGTTCACATCTGGCATTTTCAACCACCCTTTGATATCGTATGAATAATGAATTATAATCAGGGCATTCAGGAATATGAATTTAAAATATTCAAATATAACCTTAAATTTAATGACAAATATGATATATGATTCAAAATTGTGCCTACTGATAGGACATAGGATATTCAACGCATCATGACAACATCATTTATAAGTTTATAATGTTTGAAAGGCAGAATATAAAAAAAGATTGAAAAACCTTTGAGTTTTTAATTTTCGGCCAAAAATTCACTAAAATATAAGGTGAACTCAGTATATACCATATGCCATGCATTCCTTTGGTTAACGAAATTCATTGGTGCAGCCTAAACACAAAAATAAATTTCAGTAATATAAATTCCCTCATTTCTCAAGCAAAATATTATCTCAGAAATATTTTTGTAGCATTAGCCGTGCTAAACTCTACATAATTATTCACTTAAAAATACATGTTGATAAACCTCTCACCTTTCGCTATGTTGTTCCTCTTGAAATTTCTCTTTGTTATGTGTAAAGCGCCATTTCCACGGGGTGGGAAAATTAAGTAAGAAAATGGTAGTAAATTTTCTGCTTTTTAATACAACATACTAACAGCGGGGACCCGTACTTGACTATACTCGACCCTCCCAAAAACTTATATTTGATTTGCAAAATTTCACCGCTTTATTTCTTTCAAATCAAATGATGATTAACATCAGTGATTTTCTGATAGGGTAGACATAGCCATTCACTGGTATTACTTAATGTCTTTAATATTTCTTAAATGGATTGGTGAACACCATCAGTATGTTTTTGATCAATCAATCTAATCATTGTACTCGCAACCCACCCCCATGCAGAATTTTTAAAGTTTTACACGTCGCCTTTGTATAGAATATTTTTGAAATCGTATATGAGCTTTAAGCAATATAAATATACATTGAAGAACAGATTCATGCCGTTTCGAAATTGCATTAAAAACTGTTAAAATTTTATTTAAGGACGTACTATAGAACTTTAAAGTTTAAGATATTTTAGTTCTGACTTTGCTAATGTGTGGGTGTATTAAATTGGGTCTACATGTTTATAGAAACATCTTTTGTAACTCGATAATCATCTAGCTGACAGACTTTTGCTATGCAGATAATTCAAATTTGGAGAAACATTATTGTACGAATATTAGTCTTAATAACTCAGTCTACATCTTATTTTAAATTACTTATAACTATTCCGTGATCTGTTGTTTACTTATGCATTTTATGATTATAGGATTTTTTAACTATGCATTTTTGTTGAACCACTTCTCGAAATAATGTTTGCATCGTAAGCACGAAATATTAGGTAATAGCAAAAGCATAATAGAAATATAATTAGTGAGAACTTGGCCATTTTTCAATATTTGTAATCCCGGGATTACCAAACCTGCTTCTGTGAAAATTGGCGGAAGAAATCTATTCAAATTTGACTAGGTCAAACGCATTTTGCTTAGTCTTTGATGTACGCTTTCATATCATTCAATCTGCTTTTTAAGTTTCAACCATTAGGTTTACAATATTTAAAGTTAACTTAGTTCATTCATCAAAAAAACAAAACAGAGGTCAATCACGGCAGGTCAGTCATCTATTACTCCGTTGGAAATACATAAAATGAGAAAATAGTGTTTAACCCTTTTATTGTCTATAGTCTATGCCCTATATATGGGTCACTGTAACATTACTCATATTCATAAGTTTTTGCCCCATATTTGGGTCACTCGACAGTGTTAAAAAAATATTTATAAAGCATTTGAGGCATTTCCTGAAAATTAGCTTAGACAGCGAAAGGGTAAAATGTTTGTTAAATTTTACACAACTTCACATGCTGGGTTGTGATTCACAAACCAATGACACATGTTTACTTATAATAGCAAATGAATGACACATTCATGGGACAAACAAATGGCTTACGGGATAATAATATTTATTNTACCTTGTCCATATACAAAAACGTTTTGACAGCATCACCATGTGTTTTCCTGTGCGTGGTCATTCATATATGAAGTGCGACAGAGACATGGCCTCCATCAACCAGCAACTTCCATGCGAAACCCCCAACGATTGGAGACTACATTTCATGGCTGCACGGAAGAAGCCAGAACCATTCATGGTCATTAACGCCACGCAGGATCTTTTTAAAAAATTTGCATCTTTTCTTCAACCAACATTTTTGGCATCCTGCCCATTTCCCTTACGCCCAATCAAGGAGCTGAAAGTGGACATTGAAAACCCCCATGTTATCCATTTTAGGAATAGCTGGAATGGTGTCTTTTCCTCTGCTGTTTTCCTTAGTAAATCCACCCCAAAAAGGCGCCGCATGTCATCTGCAATCAGCTCTACTGTTAGTACTCCTCTGCTACAGTCTTACTCGACTCCGCTCCCAATCTCTGGCCCGAAGTTTAAAGATCTGACAAAGCTTAAAGAGTTTGTAAGCGCAGACAATAGGGATTCTTTTAACAAGTTCCCCTGCGAGAACCTCAACAATGGCGCAGATTCAAATAATGAGTTGTCAGAATCTGAATCTGACTCCGGCTCAGATGTAGTATTGGATTAATCTGATACTGAAAAGAACGTCATCGTTGAGCATATTCAATAGTTCAAAAGAAGGTCATCACACTACTCGTACAAGAAGACAAAAAAATTGTATCTACCATCAGAATTAAACGTCACCAAGATGCATCAACTGTTTGTAAATAGTCATCCGAACCAGAAGTGCTCATATGATTATATTTTGTACTATTTTTAGTACTAATTTCAATATTTCTTTTGGTTATCCGAGAAAGGATACTTGTTCCTCATGTGATAAACTTGAAAAAAAAATGAAAGCATTGGATAAAAGTTTGTGTGAGTTAATGCAGCGATCACCTGGCTCAGAATTGGTGAAGAAGTTGTTGGAGAAAAAATCTAGATATCAGATAATTCGGCAACTCCATCAAAGAAAAGGTGACACATTTTACGATAGAAAGAGAGCTTCACGTTTGGAGGCACAGCAGTCAGATACTGTGGAAGCGATCTACTTCGATTTCCAGAAGAACATGCCTTTCCCTAATATAACAACACAGGATGTTTATTATTCCAGGCAACTCTCTTTTTATTCATTCAACATTGATGTGCTGGCTACAGATAGGGCGTTTTTTTATTGCTATGACGAGACTGTTGCAAATAATGCTTGGATGATGTTTCATCTATGTTATTTCATTACATTAACAATCATCTGGCACCTCAAGTGAAACATTTGAAACTTTTTTGTGATTTGTGCGCATCACAAAACAAGAACTGGACAATTTTTAGATTCATGTACCACCTTGTCCATATACAAAAACGTTTTGACAGCATCACCATGTGTTTTCCTGTGCGTGGTCATTCATATATGGAGTGCGACAGAGACATGACCTCCATCTACCAGAAACTTCCGTGCAAAACCCCCAACGATTTGAGACTACATTTCATGGCTGCACGGAAGAAGCCAGAACCATTCATGGTCATTAACGCCACACAGGATCTTTTTAAAAAATTTGCATCTTTTCTTCAACCAACATTTTTGGCAATCCTGCCCATTTCCCTCACGCCCAATCAAGAACTGAAAGTGGACATTGAAAACCCCCATGTTATCCGTTTTAGGAATAGCTGGAACGGTGTCTTTTCCTCTGCTGTTGTCTTGAAAAGGAGCATTGTCCTTAATAAATCCACCCCAAAAAGGCGACGCGTGTCATCTGCAAGCAGCTCTACTGTTAGTACTCCTCTGCTGCAGTCTTACTCGACTCCGCTCCCAATCTCTGGCGCGAAGTTTAAAGATCTGAACAAAGCTTAAAGAGTTTGTAAGCGCAGACAATAGGGAATTTTTTAGCAAGTTGCCCTGCGAGAACCTCAACAATGGCGCAGATTCAAATAATGAGTTGTCAGACTCTGATGTAGTATCGGGCTCAGATGTAGTATCGGATTAATCTGATACTGACTACACATACGTCATGTAACATATTAATAATAATACAGAATGATGTTGATTTGAAATAATAATATTTTAACAATGTCTTCTCGAGTTTTTTAATTTTTTTGTGTTTTGCTTTTTTTCCCCTTTTTTTGTTAAGCAATTCAGCTTAACACAATCTGTTCCAACATTGCATAAGTAAAGAGAAAAGGGTGAAAAACGAAAACCTCTCTTAGAAAGTCTTGGTAACAAGTTTTTGGCAAGTAGGAGACAATGATATGGCACTTTTATAGCGGTATAATGTGAAGATGAGCGCAATATGTCAAAAAGGTACGGAACAACCAAGTTTAACGTCCACTTCTGATAGGTCAGGGGTGATGTTAAATTATTGTATGTGATCAGATTTGAACCCAATACCTTTCATAGTTCCAACTGAACTAAGGATCCCTTGATTTTTGTCAATTTGGCCTTTTTGTTGTCTGACATTACGGTAATGGTATTCTTTTTATTTTGTAACCAAAAGGGTGCGGGTTCAAATCTCTTTCAGTGTGGGATTGAACCATTATATTGGCCAAGCATGCTATGATCAGTGTTGGACACCCATCTATCAAAGATATAGAGATGTGTGTTTTGGAATATGACCCAANNNNATATATATATATATATATATATATGAAGACCACGGGGGAAAACCACACATGTCCACTTTTTGATATTTTATTTATCTCTAAAAAGGTCGTATCGATAAATCAGTTGTCCAGATTTATTGCTATTTAAAAATAAGCAACAAGGGGGAAAAACTTGGTAAGAGTTATTTCATTACATTAACAATCATCTGGCACCTCAAGTGAAACATTTGAAACTTTTTTTGTGATACGTGCGCAGAACAAAACAAGAACTGGACAATTTTTACCTTGTCCATGTATACCTTGTCCATATACAAAAACGTTTTGACAGCATCACCATGTGTTTTCCTGTGCGTGGTCATTCATATATGAAGTGCGACATCAACCAGCAACTTCCATGCGAAACCCCCAACGATTGGAGACTACATTTCATGGCTGCACGGAAGAAGCCAGAACCATTCATGGTCATTAACGCCACGCAGGATCTTTTTAAAAAAATTTGCATCTTTTCTTCAACCAACATTTTTGGCATCCTGCCCATTTCCCTCACGCCCAATCAAGGAACTGAAAGTGGACATTGAAAACCCCCATGTTATCCGTTTTAGGAATAGCTGGAACGGTGTCTTTTCCTCTGCTGTTGTCTTGAAAAGGAGCATTGTCCTTAATAAATCCACCCCAAAAAGGCGACGCGTGTCATCTGCAAGCAGCTCTACTGTTAGTACTCCTCTGCTACAGTCTTACTCGACTCCGCTCCCAATCTCTGGCCCGAAGTTTAAAGATCTGACAAAGCTTAAAGAGTTTGTAAGCGCAGACAATAGGGATTTTTTAGCAAGTTGCCCTGCGAGAACCTCAACAATGGCGCAGATTCAAATAATGAGTTGTCAGACTCTGATTCTGACTCCGGCTCAGATGTAGTATCAGATTAATCTGATACTGACTACACATACGTGTTGTAACATATTAATAATAATACAGAATGATGTTGATTTGAAATAATAATATTTTAACAATGTCTTCTCGAGTTTTTAAATTTTTTTTTGTGTTTTTCTTTTTTTCCCTTTTTTTATTAAGCAATTCAGCTTAACACAATCTGTTCCAACACTGCATAAGTAAAGGGAAACGGGTGAAGAAAGAAAACCTCTCTTAGAAAGTCTTGGTAACAAGTTTTTGACAAGTAGGAGATAATAATACGGCACTTTTATAGCGGTATAATGTAAAGATGAGCCCAATATGTCAAAAAGGTACGGAACAACCAAGTTTAACGTCCACGTCTGATAGGTCAGGGGTGATGTTAAATTATTGTGTGTGATCAGATTTGAATCCAATACCTTTCATACTTCCAACTGAACTAAGGATCCCTTGATTTTTGTCAGTTTGACCTTTTCATTGTCTGACATTACGGTAATGGTAGTCTTTTTATTCCGTAACCAAAAGGTTGCGGGTTCAAATCCCTTTCAGTGTGGGATTGAATCATTATATTGGCCAAGCATGCTATGATCAGGGTTGGACACCCATCTATCAAAGATATAGAGATGTGTGTTTTGGAATATGACCCAAAAAATGGAGGAATGCAACCAAAATCAAAAGTTTACAAAAAATTGAGGGAAAAACCACAGTTGTCCAAAACCGGCGACCTAGTTTTACAGGGCCTTAATTATTTTTTTAATGTTAAATGCTAATTGCTGCTGTGGCTAATGCATAACAAGTTGCTCTTACAATACAGCTTTGTTTGGTAGTGATATTCTTATTATTGATCGTCACAAGAGTCTTCAAAGACAAAATATCAATTTTCTCAAAATCCCAAAAATTGGACATCTGTGGTTTTTCCCCCTTAGTCTTCATATATATATTTATATAATAGCCCTAGCCTATTCTTCCAATATGCTGCCTATTTGATTGAAACACCGTAGGTAATGAAATTCAGGTTGATTATCATGCACAGGTCTGAAAGTATCGCTAATAGAGTCATCACTACTGGCCCCTAAGGTGTACAACCATATGCAATAAATCAAATGTGGATGCAATTTACTGCTAGATATAAAAGTTTTTTTCTATAAAATTTTACTAAATGTCTCGAAACAATTTAGTCTCTACTTCAGTGTAGTACTTAAATATGAATCAATAATATAATACATACTTAATTTATACATCGGTTTAACTGAAAAGGTTTAAGAAATCAATAAAATGTTAATTTTGATTCAATTAACGTCATAATGCTTTAGTACCGCACGTACGGTGTATTGTATTATTTAAGATTCTCAGAAATTCACATCAATTCTTTTCCTTTTAAAAAGCGTTGTCGAAATTTTAAAAAATTTTATCAAACAGTAATAATATCTCCTGTCCAATTTCGGTAAATAAATATTAATTTTGTAACGATTTTGTCTGTTTCGTAACTTGGTTTAATTCATTTCCCCATATGAGCTAGTTGCTTGATTATGCGCATGTTTACATTTGTTTGAGTATCTTTCTGTTCCATTTCTCACAAGTGTTTGGTTTTTGAATCGTTGGCCGAGGAACGTTTGCGCACGTGTGTTGGATGCTTGCCTGGCCAGATGTTCTCTTTCTGGCTGTACTTTCCTATGAATACATTCATTAAATTTGCAACACGTCTTTTCATTGGCCACAAATGTTCTCTTGCATGGCAAACACTGTTCTAAATGTATTCTACTGATCAATTTTAATTTCATGCAATTTTCTTTCCCCCATTTATAATAACTTGGTCGCATTTCGATTTTTAATATGCAGCCTCCTTTTTTACAGTACCACCAGTGATGACCAAATTCATGGTTAACAGATCTGTTAACAGTTTATTTAAATGCTATTATTATTGCTCGAAATACCCCCATTTTTTAGTTATTGAACTTGCAATAATTTTACTCTTACCCTCGCCCGCTAATGCTGAACGAATTTTTTCAAAAGCATTATTTTTTTAGAATATCGGAACCTATCTCGGCTGGAATGCCATTCATCCGAAAATTTTGACACTATAAAAGGGCAAAATTTTGGTCTTTCTTTTCTGTTATTCAACAAATTTCAGTAAAAAAATCGGTTAGGCACAACGTCTAAAGAAATATATTCCAGTTTCTGTTAGGTGAATCTGTTTAACTTATTAACATGGTCAACACTGACTGCTAGATAGTTTTAATAAAACTGAATGAGATGTTATTAATTTAATACTGTGTTAAAAACTGCTTTGCTAATTCATTTAATCTGTGGGTACGCATAATAACTACTGGGGACGGACGTATACACGTAAGCTTTTCATTATACATTTTAACAATTTTATTAAAAACACTTACAAATAACATTTTGAAAATATTAACATATAAAGAGCATCAATTGTGTTAAAAAAATTGAGAACTTTTATTTTAGTTTCATAGCAACTAATATAATGTCATTCTGTCATTCTCAGATACAGGTAAACAATTCCGAGTGCAGATAAAAAATATTTTTAATCGGCTGGCGCAGCATTAATAAGCTTTCCCCTAGCATCATTAACATCCGCGCTAGGCACGTTTAGGCGCACGTCACATTCTTTCATATCAGTAATTTGACATTTGTTAACAGCTATTTTGAATTTTACTGCAAGACATCAGAAAATCATTATTTGGACCCACAGTACTGATAAAATTAATGTTTAAATTAAATTAATCCAAAGACAGCAAATGGTACTTTTTTATAACAATCTAGGATGGTTTTTAGTATTGCATTAAAATAGCAAAGAAACTTAACAATTTTCAAGTTAAATATACAAGTTTCACTAGCAACCTTATAGTACAATATTGTGAATATTTTTTCATGTAGAATACGTTTGGCAATAGTAATTTAGTAGTCATTATTAATATTTACATGTATTTATTTATCTAAATAATCAAATCGCAAGGACTAATTACGAAATCAATCAAGCTAATTTTTACTCTTTTGTGTATCATAATAACAATTTATTAACCTACAAAAACATTCAGAAACAAATTTTAAAATTTACCAAATTGTGTTTGTATACTTTGCCAATACAACATTCGTTGTTTGTTGACATAATTAGAAATTGAAACTGCTCTGTAAAGTTTTGCAACACCTCTTTAAAATAGTTATCTCAACAAAACAAATGAGTACTGAATATTCTAGTTTTGTCATAATTCTTAGAGTTATGTGGGTGTGCTCAAATGAGTACGCTGGGTTCATGTTAGCAAAAAACACATAGTTTGCTCAGGCTAAAATTGGAAAAAGAAAAGTTTATAACTTTATCTATTTTATCCAAGCAAGGCTTAAGGAGAAACAAACAAACATTTTACATCCTAGTGTATTAGTTGGCAAAATTTCAAAACAGCCATGTTCTACAAGCTCTCTTTTGGCAAGCTGTACAGTGCAGCAGTTTTTCCGGATAATGCCCTTCTGGGTTATCAACTACACTTTGTGGTACGTTGACTGAAGTGCATGCATGAGCTTGAGATATAGTTTCGTTATCTAGAAACTGAGGTAGTACCTTGCAAAATTTCACACGAAGTGTAATAAATCGATTGGGTCTAAAGTAGCTGTTCTGTGGATATTCCATGCATTTACAAAGCTTACATTTAGCAAGTGGGTAAATAGAACCCACCACTTCTTTTTCCTCTGATTTAAATCCAATAAGTATTTGCTTCCTGATCTAGTAGATCCACACCTCCAATTCCAGAGTTATAGAAGGAATAAACGTGAAGCCTGGGAACAGGCATTTTCATCTCAGAAGGTGACCATCTTTTGACGCTACCTGTAGGTGAAATACCATCATAATTGGTTCAAGTAGTTACTCTGTAATCATAGTAACCTCTCGGTTTTTCTTCATGTCTTTAACACATTGACTGCCACAGCCAAATCCTTGATATATTGAGCAATAGGCCCAATTTTTTTAATATTTTTTTAATACATTCCATGTCAAAATNTTTGTACTATCGATTACTAGTATCTTTAACACATTGACTGCCACAGCCAAATCCTTGATATATTGAGCAATAGGCCCAATTTTTTTAATATTTTTTTAATACATTCCATGTCAAAATATCATTGATCGCCTTTTAAAAGTCCACAAATAAAAGCATCTGAAATAATTATATGGATACGAGGCAAATTTGGGATATAACATATATCCAATATAATGGATACATGGCAGTCAATGTGTTAATGGGGATTTTCCTGAACAACACATAATGTACCAGTAGCTCGAATCCTGTTTCTTTAGCTTCATCAGTAAGTCAAAACTTGTGAAAAAGTTTTCCAGGCATTTGTAACACTACTTTAGTAGCTAAATGCATTCTTTCTGAACTCGTTTTACCCCATTGTACACAATCGAGTACAGTTGATTAAATTCCACTTTCGCCATGATATATTTTAGCATATCTCACCGATTTTTACTATCAAAGAACACACTAACAAGATTTTGAATATGTATCATTTTGAAATGCTAAGCCTTCAAATATTTCTCATTTTAATCATATGAATGAAAGCTCAAAAAAAATTTAACACGTTAAGATTTAGAACACTTTCCTGAAGTATACCCACACTATCATTCACATCTGACGATATCATGCTAAAAACTAACCTTTTTCTGTGATACAATGAAATTTCTCGATCATCAGTGTAAAAGTCAATGGCTAGCAGCCATTTTTGTACTCAATTTTGTACAATGGCTTAATAAAACGAATTAACTGCATGCAGTTTGATGTATTCTAAAACTAAGTGTGTTGGTACTACGTGGAATCCCCCCAAACCCCCTCCCCTTTTAAACATCATGTGGCATTTCAATGCAAATGTTTTATAATTAATCACAACTCAACTTTGGTAGACATTATCTTTGTTTTGCAAATGGTTGGCTCAAAAACCGAATTATTTACATCACGGAACTTTGTTTACCCAAATGCATGATTTGCACCAAGACAGACAAACCTGTCGTAGTTAATTCTTTTGTAATTGTTATTTACATTTAAAATATTTTCTGTGACGATCAAATTGAGATCAATGCTGTTTCCATTTATTTTACATTATTGTACGGAAGACTAAATACATTGACGTGAAGGTTAACTCAAAACTCGAACATAACAGATTGTGTAATTATCTACTTAAAACCTGACAAACAAGCAATTGAGGATCAAGCCCGTGGAGTACGTACTCCACGATCAAGCCGCATTAGTGATAGATAAACAACTTGTCAATCATTTTGTTTGCCTTTTTCAATTGTGCTAGGCTTTCTACCTTGTATGTAACCCATTAGAATTCACAAAAATAAATATATTTTACTAAAGCGGAGCATGTGTAAACCCGGATTAACAAAATCTATAAAAAAACAATTTTGATTAACGAATGGTGCCGTATTGGCTACCACACCGAATTTAGCTGCCCGCATCTCGCGTAAACGGGTGTAATGGATATCTGCATGTGGTCTCTTGTCTAATATATTAAGTCCATATAATATAAACATAAAATTCAATTCACTGATATTTTAAAAAAATCAATTTTATCCACGTTTTTAGCCCCCGCCCCCCAAACGATTCAACTTTTGTGGTAAGATCACTTAGGTTAAGAAATCACTTGGATGAATTCACATTATTTCAAAATTTTGTGTGTATAATAAACACTTTTTACTAAATATTTTGTGTCGGCATAACCATTTGGCCTCCAAAATTCTCTAAAAATTTTTATTAAATATTTTTTCTAATTTTGCTATATTTATATAGTTACGTTGTTATTTTGATGCGTTGGAGCCTCAAAAGGTTCAAAAGGTGTTTATAATTACTTATAGTAAGGTTTATTTTTACTTTTGGAGAAGAAAGGCCACGTGTCTATTCATGTTTCCTTCTAGCTTCAGTATTAATTAAACACTGAAAAACTGATTATTTCAATGATCATCATATAAGCCTATTTCACTTTCGTTCTATTATTAAATTTGCATCTTAATAATTTCATTTTCCACTATTCATATTGGAAAATTTTAATAGTCAGTAAAATCATAAATTGTTTTATTTCGTTTTAAGTTATAAAACTTATAGCGAACTGCACGCTATTTATAAATAGTTTTCCATTATCTTTAAAGTGTCAATTTTCTAAAATTTGAGTTGAGTTCCCGCAATATCTACGAATACAATATCTACGAATATAATGAATTGTCGTCTGAAATTATGCAACCTCCAATTGCGATCAACGTTTTAAATAATGGACGATATTTTGATTTATTTACTAAAGCGGTTTTTCAAACTAAAACTTTTTTAAAAAAGCTCATTAATTCTTTTCGAACTATGTTATCAATAAATTGAATTATAATTGTATTATTCAATAAATTTAATAGTGTACAATTTACATTTTGTACATCAAAAACGTTGTTTAGAAGATTAAAATTAATGTCGA
>CABFPE010000043.1:538078-551049 GCA_900660155.1 Hofstenia miamia
TATATATATATATATATATATGAAGAAATTGATTCATATATGAGCGCTTTTGACGTCTTTGCTTCAAAAAAATTGAATGTTCCATCTTTATAAATATTGCTGCTTTTATTCATGGTGTTTTATCATCTTCGAAAGTGGCCAAACGCATTTGTTCGAAAAGTGGAAACGTTTCTTCATCTAAAAGAAACAGAATCTTGTCAGAAACTTTGAAAAACAGAATTGTTGTATCATGCGCGAAGAATTGATGTTTTTCGTTTTTTTTTAAGACTATTTAAGATTATTATGCTAAAATAGAATACTATAATTAAGTTCATAATAGTAAAATCTCAGACTAAGAAATTTCTAAAATTATGCAATCGACTAGGTTAGCATTTTTCGACTAAATTTTTGAAATACGTATTTTTGACATTAATGTCATTACGACCACTATAGTCAACGCTATATATGGGAATATCAACTTACAACATATAAAATTATTTGTGTTGCACGTACAATCAATTCGATAAGGAGAGCCGTGATTCGCCCATTAAATCCAATTTTCTATGCTAAAATCGCAAAATATTTTCGTTTTTGTAGCAATTCTAAGCCTAGCTTGAACTAACTGATACTTTGATAAGAATTGGGTGTAGTCAATAGAAACTTGAAAATCGTGGAACGTCTCTGTGTTTATCTCACTATAAACAATTGATGATATAGCGGAATAAAAAAAACATTTTCTTAAAATATTAATCTGCATGTGCAAGTTTTTAACCTATTTTAAAATCTTAAGTCCATGCTACACGAACAACTTTTGTCGCCGATTTTTGTCGTCCGAACGAACAACTTTTGTCGCCAACTTTTGTCACCAATTTCTGTCGTCCGAACGAACAACTTTTGTCGCCAACTTTTGTTGTTGATTTGGTATGCTACACGAACAACTTTAGTCATTTAATTAGTTTTGGACAAAAGTTGGGGAGAGGATGCTACACGAACGATTTTTGTTGGTGACAAAAGTTGTTCGTGTAGCATAGTGTTACATCAACTTTTTAAATTTCAGTTACTTCATTATAAAACATTTAAGAAAGAATTACAAGAATATCCGAATATGCAGAAATATTTATAATATGAAATATTAATATTGCTCATTTAACAACAGTTGAACTAAAATATTAAAATATTTTTCAATATTAAATTTTTGGAATACGCATCCGCAACAAGCTATTTTATGTTATATTTTAATGTGTTTATTCAAAGAACATATATTGTTTCATTATCTGTATTCGTATTTTCTTGACTATTATTGAACCTCGCCTGATGAAATGTGCTTGTTTACATTCCTAAATGAGTGATCGCAATAATGACCTTGGATTTGAGCGGCAGATTGCATAATTATAGCGCACATTTCAATAAAGCATGGAGATGTCATCAGTGTGGTCCCATGAAGATATTATTAAATTAATTGAAATGGTCGAAGAAAAACATTCAGTGTGGGATGTTTCTTCTGATGACTATATGAATGTAACAACTTCCTTATACTGGTTGCATATATTCATCGCTCTAAAAACTATCGAAATTAATGAAATCACATTAAAAATACGATTGTTTTTGAGCTATCGCGGCCTACAGAATGTGTAGTAACCTGCGTTGTTGCGTATTTTCATTGGAGAGCAGATTATCCCTGTGCATGAATAATGAAATAAGTATGATGGTGTTTACTTTCAAATTCAACCAAACATCATAATTGCCTGCACTGTTTAAACAATACTTGAGTTCACAAAGCTATGCTGTGATCGACCTCCCAATCTAATCACTATTTTATNCAACTTTTTAAATTTCAGTTACTTCATTATAAAACATTTAAGAAAGAATTACAAGAATATCCGAATATGCAGAAATATTTATAATATGAAATATTAATATTGCTCATTTAACAACAGTTGAACTAAAATATTAAAATATTTTTCAATATTAAATTTTTGGAATACGCATCCGCAACAAGCTATTTTATGTTATATTTTAATGTGTTTATTCAAAGAACATATATTGTTTCATTATCTGTATTCGTATTTTCTTGACTATTATTGAACCTCGCCTGATGAAATGTGCTTGTTTACATTCCTAAATGAGTGATCGCAATAATGACCTTGGATTTGAGCGGCAGATTGCATAATTATAGCGCACATTTCAATAAAGCATGGAGATGTCATCAGTGTGGTCCCATGAAGATATTATTAAATTAATTGAAATGGTCGAAGAAAAACATTCAGTGTGGGATGTTTCTTCTGATGACTATATGAATGTAATAACTTCCTTATACTGGTTGCATATATTCATCGCTCTAAAAACTATCGAAATTAATGAAATCACATTAAAAATACGATTGTTTTTGAGCTATCGCGGCCTACAGAATGTGTAGTAACCTGCGTTGTTGCGTATTTTCATTGGAGAGCAGATTATCCCTGTGCATGAATAATGAAATAAGTATGATGGTGTTTACTTTCAAATTCAACCAAACATCATAATTGCCTGCACTGTTTAAACAATACTTGAGTTCGCAAAGCTACGCTGTGATCGACCTCCCAATCTAATCACTATTTTATGACTCGCACAGTTCAAATGTTTTTGTTTACTACAAAGGATTCTTTTTGATGAGTTAATTGTTTTAATTTAATACTGATACGCAAGTATA
The DNA here is from genome assembly GCA_900660155.1 of Hofstenia miamia. Taxonomy (NCBI): domain Eukaryota; kingdom Metazoa; phylum Xenacoelomorpha; order Acoela; family Hofsteniidae; genus Hofstenia; species Hofstenia miamia. The sequence continues at coordinate 540,747 of CABFPE010000043.1, forward strand.
CAAAAGAAATGCCTACATAGTGATATGTGTTTATTTTAACATAAAAATGTACAAATCATGATTATTAATTCTATAAACCTAGCTAATTTTAAATTTTACAGTACGAAATGAACTCTGAAAACGATTGAAATTATAGCTTAAAATTGTTTATTTATCTTTCAAGGTGATAATTACTAGAAAGTTGGAGAATTATTTCTCCGACAAAAAAGTTGGTCGGAGCACCCTGCTACACGAACAACTTTTGTCATTTAATTACTTCACGACTAAAGTTGGGGGAAGGGGTGCTACACGAACAATTTTTATTGTCCAATTTTTGTTGGACCGAACGGACAACTTTTGTCGCCAACTTTAGTTGGACCGAACGAACAACTTTAGTCTAGATAATTACTCCCGATTTTAGTCGTGGAAGAGGGGTGCTACACGAACGATTTTCGTTGCCAACAAAAATCGGCGACAAAAGTTGTTCGTGTAGCATGGGCTTTACAATAAGGTTTAATTACCTACTTTAAAAAGTTAGTAAGGGCATTGAATAAGATATTTTAGACAGCATGAGGCGAAACAGCTTTATTAAGAGCTTAGTATTTGAAAAACTACAAAAACCTAGTTTGATAGTTTCGACAATAAGACCTTCACTTATTGTTTAATGAAGCGTGTTTCTTTGTTTTATTCAGTTTGATTGATACATGCCCTTGAAAATTTTATAAATTGTTTAGATTGTCATTTTTTCTGTTTAAATTTGGCAATGCTTGAAGCTCAATGCGTTTTTTTGCACTTTGTTAAAAAATTTAATTTTCTACAAAAACCATAGCTATCTAGCAATCTAGAAATGCGTCTTTTAAAATGTTTTAAAATTGAGATGAGTTCACCTGCACTTCAGATGAGACATGCTTTAATTATCAAACCTGACCTGATTCAAATGCGTTAATCCTGATTTTCAGAGAGAAATGGATTTTATAAAGCAATATCCTGCTCTTGCTGAAATTTGACGACATACTTGTATATCTTATCATTTTTATTTTGCGATTTACTTATACCCTATTCGATCTGGGGAGCACTTCCTTTTCCTATTACTCTTTTGATTTTTCTAACTTGTATCACATCCCCAATGAAAATGTTCCAAATATCTGCTCATTTTATTTGTGATGTTGTTTTTCAAACGGGGGTAGTCTTATCATTTTTGCAAAACACATTGTCGAAAAAATATGGAATATACAGAAGAAAATGATATTTGACAAGTTAGTAATTAATTATAATGAATTTCATCATTTCCAACTGTTAAAACAATATTTAATATATTTCAAGCAATACCCAAATTTTGAAATCGATAATGTCATCATAAATAATGATAGCATTAAATATCTACTGATATGAAGAATTTTTGTGAAAAGTTCCTAATTCAATCCAGGCTGAAGAGCCCGAAAACACCCCTGTTTTTGAATAGGTGTAAGTTCCATTTGATTTCATAAATAGTATGTTTGCATTGAATTAGTGAACACACACCTAAAAGAAATAAACTCGTGTAATCTCAAAGGTTTTACAAAATATTAAAATTAATCATATTTTTAAAAATTTACACCGACGTTCTTAATTCTCTAATCCAAAACTCTATTCAGATACACTCACTTATATACTTTTCCCCATATATCAGTTGCATCAATGTTGTTATTCGCGTGGAATTGGAAATTTAGTGTGTGTGTGTGTGAAGAATCTTACCTTTTCTAGCACCTTAATTTCGTCGTATTTGCCTGCAGCCTATAATCCTGTAAATTGATTCAATAATCATTATTTATAAAAGGATTTTAGCAATTTGTAAACGGAAATGGCGTTATTTTCATAGTGAATGCCGATCGTTTTGAAATGTGATCCGCATCACTACACTGATTCAAATTCAGCGAACGTGATTATACACCTACAGTAATATTTTAATCATGCTCAATTCCATCAACTATTGACAAACTAATTTGTTAAATTTGCTATATCTGATTATTTTACCATAGTATTAGTTTCACTTCTTGTCGCCTACTCCTCAGATATTGTCCGAAAAAACTTTGATCCTTGCACTCAAGTATGAAGACATGTAGCATACGCGAAGTATCAACATTCAATAGATTTTATACTACATTGCAGTACACCTATATATATATATATATATCCAATTTAAAATTCCAAAATCTGAAATTCATTCGTTACATGTATTAACCGGGAAACTCTTTTAAAACGTTACACTTCACGTAATAAATTTTAATGTTAGGGCATATGCCAGTTTTGATATTCATTAATAATCGTCGAATATTATGTTGTATTTTTGCTCCTGATCATGACTGAATAAAAGAATCCTCTGCTGTTTTAAGCATGATGGGAATTAACTATATTTCATTTCTTTCATGGAAAAGACATTGGGGACTATGTTTAATATCTATGAATGCTTGCGCAATAGTAAAAAACTTTAGTATTCCACATTTCTCTTAGAAAAATTATTTATTTTGTCAATTTTAAAATAAGGCTGGTGTTAACATTTCGAATTGCACTAAAATGAATACTTCAAATTTTTTTAATTTTGGACTAGTAAAGTAGCAATAGGAATACATTCACGAGATTGCAATCATGGTAATTGGATTAATTCCACGCTGTGCCAAACTTCTTTACGCGTAGTTTTAAGCGTACTCAATGCGGATACTTAAGCTAGATTAAGGGATTCGGAAACTAATTAAAATTATGTGTAGAAATATTAAGTCATTTTTACGCAAAACTATCTGACTGTTGAAAACATCAAGAGGGACTGCGTTATAGTACTTGAATCTGATGCAGATTGTATTGTACATTATTCATCTGGTTTATTCATATTTTGTAAAAAATAATTGCATATTTAATATTGGCCCTTGTTATAAGAAAAGTATTTGCAGGTTTTTGCACATAAAATGGATGCTAAGATTTCCTTTAATTTCATAGCTACTTAGCTATCTATAAAATATTTGATAGTTTTACAAATGTGGCTTGTTAACTGATATTGTTTTTTTTAATTATTGATTAAATAAAACAAGTGTTTCAAGTACACAACACATTTTAAAAGTTTTTGTTCAATCACTAGTGTTTTTCCAATGCACAAACACTAAATACCTCTTAATTTCTATCACATCACGGTTTTTAATTTTATTTGAAAATTTATTCTTTTAGGTGAAGAGTTAGCCAAAGGAGATACATTAATTTCAGAAGAGAGAGCGGCATTATTTGATAGATTAAAAAGTATAATTTTATTTTTACTCATGTGGAATTTTAGTTTTAGATAGTATCTAACATGCTTTATAGTCTAATTAAGCATCTCATTTATTGATTACGATGTGAGAACTAATTCGGGATGAGAGCAAGATATCTTCCTGAACTTTGCATGCGCCGCTAAGCCCTGTTTAGAATTTGTATTTCAAAATTATTGAATCTTAGAAAATACAAATAAAACCCGAATAATTGATCATTTTCCAATTTGTGTTCAATGCTTTCTACAGCCCAAGAAACCCATTTGAAGTTGATTACAATGCCAATCAAGCAAATTCATGTTTCTAAACGAAATTTCATGTCCCTGTGTGAAATAATAGATTATTGAATCAACTTTGACAAAAGTAATTTTGCTTAAGGGTTTGGGAAGAAATTCATATACATGTATAAAATTTAATTCTCAATACTTTACAATTTTAAACAGTTAAATTGCTGCTGTTCACGTTTGCCTCTCACACTTAAAAGTGTTCGAGCAACAAATGCATATTTAAGGGGAAGGGGGCATGAGCAGAGGCCTAGCGAGAAAATATGAATGAGGTGGTGCATTCGCAAATTTGCTACCCCTGAAAGTTGCAACTAGGATCGTCTAAACCCACTTTTATAGTACAAGCTTGATAGCCAATATAATAATTACCCAATTCTGCAAAGATGACGTAAGACATATATGTGTGTTTGATCACTGGCGCATATTAAGCTACTAGACCTACTTCAAAAACAATGATAGGACATGTATGAAATTTGAAATTCAAGCTCTTGTGCTCATAGTTTTTCTCACTTTTAAAATTAAAAGCTCTTTAGTTCACTCTACCCCAATTCCATAGTCAAAATGTTTCAGCAACAGTTATATGAACTTGTACAAAACCGTAGTTGACTTTTGACGGCGTTTGTCTCCCCAATAAAAATAAATCAAACTGAATTGAAATCTTCAAGTACAAATACATGTATGTAAATAGCTTCTTCAATTGTGTGAGTAGTTTTAATACTTTATCCATTTGAAATTTCCTTTGGAATATTTTTCACAAGATAAGAGCGTAAAATCTTTTAAGTCGCTCATTGCCCATCATTGTTCTCAAACAGTTCTTGATAATTATGAACTTGCTAAAAATCCTTCGTTGGGAACAACAGCCACCAGAATGCATAACATAAACTCATATGCTTCAACAAGACAAAGAACACATAACGCGTTGTTTTCTATCCTGGCTTACACTAAGCTGAAGTCATTTTTGACCAGTTTTTAATTGGCATATCAAATTGATAATTGATACATAGAGTGTGCGAAAACAAAATAAGAATATCAAATCAAAAAAAATACAAATATAAGATTTACACTTAATAAAACAGCAGTGCCGTAAACAATCCTTGGAATAGTGGAATGGCCCCCAACATATTTTAAAACTTCATTTTGATTGTCGAAGTGATAAGAGTTTCTGGAAAAATGATATAATTTAAAAACTATTCATTAAATGCATTCTTATTGTCTATGTTTTGAATATTTTGAAAAATTCCGCAGTTCTTCGTAAAGCTTTTTGTCACTCACTTGATCGCAACAGAGATCTACCCTCTTCAGAAAATTTTGTGTATGCACCTGAAAGATTGGATTGGGATTTAGTACCTTGGATTTTGTTGCACCTTATTGATTCTTTTTTATTGTATTGGATAAAAATAAGCCATCAGACGGTAATAATATTCTCAAGGCTAGAAATAGAAATTTAGGAAAACTAGAAATGCACAACTGAAATGTAGGCTGTCGAATTGAAGATCTCTTATTTAGAATTAATATAAAGATTTCCTTCAAAAAGAATTAGGCTAAATTAAGGCTTGTTTTTCGTTAAAGGAATAGAACAAATCAGCAGTTCAAAAATATAAATAGTGCATGTTCAAGAATTATACAAAAAACCACCACAAATCACTATTCAATTTTTATTTCACCAAAAATCTACAGGTGGACTTTTTAATTACTACATTTTAAATTTAGAAAATGAATGGAAATATAATGAATACGTTTACCACATCTGTTAAAATGTCATTTTGCTACCCCTGAGAAAAAATATTAGGGGCTGCATCACCCCCAGCAAACCCGTTTAGCTGGGTCCCTGGTAATGGTTAATGGCCTATTCTTTAGGCTTTCAACATTGATTTTTAGTTAAAGAAGGAAGTATATCTTGGAAAATTTAAAAAATTAAGTAATAAAATGGTAAAATCCACTTTAACTACCAATTTTGCGTTATTTTGACAGTTTTTGGAGCAACCTGCCACCTAATTGTACACTGAATTTGATAAAAATTGATATGAACCCGCCATCAGAAATTTCTGGATAAGTTCCTGTCGAGGAATCAATTGTGAACATCAATCTTTAAATAATTAAGTTGCTTAATAGTTATAACAAATTATGCATATTAGATTACTTTGCCTTGTGCAAAATTCTTTTTCTGATTAATCGTAAAAGTAAATTTTTGTTTGGAGGCAGCTGAACCTGAAACTTCTTCAAATCAGTACAAAACATTCATTAAATTTTGATGCATTACGCTGTTTGCGTAATATAGATTTTAATAATATCTTAAGTTTTAAGTATATTGTTTATTAAATAAAAAGTTCACCCAATAACTTTTCCAACTTTAGGTCGAAAGGGGCGCCACACACACCATTCTCGTCCACCACGTTCACGTGATGAGCCTAAAAGGAAAAAGACTAAATTCAATAACGATGACAGTGAATGACGCCGGAAACGTTTTTTATATTTTATTGATCAAGACATACAATAAAAAAAATGTTTTTTATGAAGTTCCCAAAATAGCTTTCAAAATTGAAATTGATGTGTACTAAATATTTTTTAACATTTTGACTGCCCCTCCTTCAATGTTGGATACATATTTTAGATGCTACAATTAATAAAAATAGACAATGACATGGATAATCATTCTAAAATCTACTTTAAAAATTTCGTAAGTAATCAGCAGGGGCTGGATACTTTTACCATTACGCAATTTTACACCATTTTTTAGCTATCGTCAGTTTCACGCAATTTTAAACATAATTTCGACAAGTCTCAGAAATAGCAATTCTGATTTAGAGTAATTAGCCAATGGTATTTCTTAAAATGGGTAGCACAGTACTTCAATTAACATAACTGGAGTGCTAAACCTTGTTGTATTCACTTGTCAACGGAAATTTTTTGTTCCATCACACACATTTTGAAATCTCATCCCGTACTTCTAGAGGTGAGTGCCGCCGTCAGCCGAATACTATTGGCGGCGCAGCCGGATGAGCTACATCTATAGAACTGGATTAGACCGTATAATATTCCAAATAGAAACCCTATAAGGCCTATAGCCCTGTAAAAACCGTATATGATGCAAGCAGTATTGTGAAACTATCTATCTCCAAAAAGGTCCTCATGCACTTACAGGCAATCTGATTAATAAGACACCCTAATCAATGTTAAACTTCACTACTACATCAACGACATTAAATGCTGTTTCCCTTTTATGAAACATTTTGTTTGTTTTGATATAGTTTTAGTTATCAATCGGCTCAGCCGGCTAGCGACCAACTCTACATATATCAAATACATTTGCAAAAGGTTTGATTGGAAACGAATTATGTTATTGAATTCATCGGTTATTTACCGGACTCTGTTTATTTGAATATAAACGTGATTATAAAATTTCTTCTTCAAAACAAATTTTTGAACTTGAAAATTATGTCGTTGAGCTATGCTTCATGTGAAAATATAATGAAGAAATATAGACGTATGCATTAAATAAAATGGTTTTAAATTTTTGTTCCGCTGCATCCTATTCAATTATGTCAAGGGTCCAGTACAATTGCGCCAAATTCTTCAAACGTTTTGTCGGTGGGGGTTACATCTGGGCATGCAATGCAATATCAAATACGGTATTTTGTCAATTGCGATGTAACTAACGTTAAATACCGCTTTACGGTTGAAATCAAAACAGCGGTTCCTACAACAACTGCTCTACAAAAGAATCAATTTGAGAATAATGTGATAAGCGCTTTGTTAGTGTCGGTGGATATCACTATAAAATTGAGAACTCTGTATTTTGAAAATTATTGGAGAAATATACTGAGAAAGCTATAACATCAGTCGAATTTGAAAAAAATTATCTAGAAAAAATTCAACCGAGTGGAGGAAGAAACTATTTATGTGTTTCAAAACAAGGCGTATTATTTGTTGGTTGATGATTCGGCCTATGCATGTGGCTGTAAGATTGCAACAACTCTGGTAGAACGTGTGGAATCGAAAGAAAAGCCTAAATTCAGATGTTATTCAATATATGTATTGATTCTTTAAATTGTGACTCTTTAAATATTACAAATGGTTTTAAGGTAAATTAAGATAAGATATTCTTTATTCAGATAAATATTAACAATTATAAACTGGAAATTTATTTGAATAGCGTCGTCCAACATACATGCATACATACAAACACATTCAATAGGATAAGGCTCTATATGCAATAAATCTACCAGGCTAGGGATAAATTACTATCAGGATTTCAAGAACAAGATGTATAATCATTATTGTAGAACTTGTATCCTAACCATGCTTTACCCGAGGTGTACTTCTGCTTAAGGAAAATATTAATGTGCTTCTTAAAAGCTTGCAATTTTTCAATGGTCATATCTCTTTAGGTAATGAGTTCCAAGTTCGAATAGCGGTATTAATGAATGATTTTTGCAAAATCTTTTTTCTATACTTAATGCAGGTATAGCGTTTTGATCTGGAATTATGCTTATGAATAAATCCAGGCATTGAAATAATATTATAAGGTGGTAATTACAAATTATAAATTATCTTTATTTAAGAATGAGACACATCAAACTGACTAAATTTACAAACTATCATAAAATTCACTTCACTTGCAGAGTTATTTGCGGCATTTCACCCACGTGATAGCTGTGGTGTGGTCTTCCTTTCGTGTCGGTGATTTTGTTAAGAGTTGGAGACTTGGGAAGTAGATAATGTAAATAGGAAGCGGAGACAATTTCTAGATTGATGATTTCGTAACGTGTGAACCCGAGAATCATTGAATATGGTAGACAGTGCTAGTATTTCTGGAAGAATCTGTTTGGAAAAATAAACGTAAATCTATCAATATCTCTTTCAGGAGCTGGTAAAGGTTCCCGGAGACTTCTAGAGGCACAGTCACCTCTTCCAGGTACTAGATCTGATAGTAAATGGTCCTCATAGTACATTCTCTTCAACAGCTTTTCATCTGACTTTCTCACGTTATCCGTATATCCCAGTCGCATTGCCTTCCCCTGTAGTTTGTCTATGAGTTGCTGTAATGACTTCTTGCATCCTCCCCATACTAAGACCGAATAGGTTATGTTTCGTAATATCAACGCAGTGTAAATTATCTTGAGCTCGCGTAAGGAGTAACCTTGTGGCTTTAATTATTTAGAAGGAACATTTTGCTTCTGCATTTTCTTAGAAGCCTTGAGACATGTTCTTCAAGTGACAAGGCATTATCAATGTACACTCCAAGGATTTTAATGGTAATTTCTTGATGAGCTTGAAAAATGTTAACAGTGTGTTAAATATGTTTAGCTGTCTTGGGAAAAGGATAGACCTAGAAATATAATGCCTAGTTCTGAAAGAATTTATCTTTGAAACGTTTAGGGCCCATTTTAATTGAATATCAAGTTTTCTATATAAAACATCTTTTAGATCAGTAAATAATATATTTGCATAACTTAGGTGACTCATTATAAATAAATGGAAAATTGAATTATTGCAAACGCAGGTAGTTGTTTTACAATCATTGACATACTTCTTATACCTATTGCCAATTTTCGGACTATTGCATTAATGTGATTCAAAATTTAGCTTCGAATAAAAAAATTACTCCTAAATATTTGAAATTGTCTACAGTTGGAACCTTAACATTATTAAGATTAAGAGTTAATACTGAAACATCGTAATTTGTAGTAGAGGGCTGCAAAATACAAAATTCTGTTTTACTTTCATTTATAAGAAACTTATGCATGTAAAAGTACGGTGTCCATTTATTCCAATTATTTACTACAGATTCAATTGCTAAATGCATAGATTTTTTATCGTTGAATATACAGGTATCATCGGCATATTGAATTAAATTGCAATCAGTTATCGTATGCATATCGTTTACATATATACTGAAAAGAAGCGGACCTAAAATTGTCCCTTGAGGGACACCATTGTTGACGGTAGCCAATCCCAAAATACATCATTTACTTTAACTCTCTGGAATCTATGTTTCAAATAACTAGTTATCAAATTTCTGCTATTGTTAGAAAATACCATACAGGATAATTTTTTATTAGTATGCTATGATCAATAGAATCAAAAGCTTTAGAAAGATCTAAGCAAGCAATAGCTACGAATTTATTTGCATCCAGTGATGATCTCCATTTTTCTGTAGCATTTAATAGAGCATCGGTAGTGGAAAAATGTTTACGAAATCCAAATTGAGTGTATGATAGTAGGTTGTACCTATTGAGATACTCCGTTATTTGGTTATGTAATAACTATATTTATAAATTAAATTTGCCACTTTTTAAAATTTAAAAAATTATAATTATTATTGTAAAATCTAGTAAATTTAGAGGGAATAATTTGTAAAACTGACGATGACTTTGTAAGTCGAAATATATCTCTGCATGTTCTTATTAAGGTTATGTANGGTTATGTAATAATCGCTCGAATACTTTGCTTATTGGTGAAGGAATTGAAATTGGTTGATAATTTTTGGCATGACTCCGATCGTTTTTCTTAAAGATAGGAGTAATGTAAACAAGTTTTAAATAATCCGAAAAGTAATTACTTTTAATGCATTCATTAAATATATAATTTAGAGGACTCGCTATAATACCTGCAGTGATTTTAAGTGCCCAAGAAGGAATTATAGGAGGCCCACTTGATATGTTAATATTAAGCTAGAGAATTCGTTTTAAGGTTTCAATACTTGTTGTAAAACGGAAAGAACATTTAGGGTTAAAAAAATTTGGCGGTTTACTTTCATACTTAACG
>CABFPE010000043.1:596444-612620 GCA_900660155.1 Hofstenia miamia
TGTCACCTAAACAGTGATAGTTAATACTCAATTATTTGATTAACGTAACTAGTTAATAATAGAGGATGGTCTGATGGTTCAACAATTTGATAACACCTCACCCGCGATTTACTGAGCACTCATTATCAGTAATCAGACACAGCGTAATAAGCTAGGTGGAGGATGTTACAACATGTTCTCCTTTTGTCCTCTTGCTGACCATTATTTTGCAGAATTATAGAACTTTGAAAGCTGATCATTTTGAGTTTTTAACAAGCCTCAATGTATCACAATTACATTAACAATAGAATTTAAAAATTAAAATTTATTGAAATTGCCAACTTTTCAAGATTCTCAAACTGCAAACATTTGGTGGGAAATTTAAATTTATACTTGCATTTACATAAGAAATCAATCTTTTAAGGCTAAAAATTTTCATTTTTTACTGTAGCAACTTGAAAATCATTTGACCTTTAACACAGAAAATTATTAAGCTGCAGCTATGCTCAAGTTAAAACAAATGTCATCAACCCAGGTTGGCCTTTAGCTATGATAGTGCAGAGTCACTTGGGCACCCTCTTTAATTTTTAATTCAAATATTTCACACTCTAATCAGTTGGTGCTAACTTTGCATTCTATTTTAGTAATTTGTCTATTTTCAAGTGTAGTTTTACAATAAATTTAATTGTCATCCCCTCAAATTGTAGAAAAATGTGATTTCTCACTTAATTTGCAAGGGAATTCATGTGACAACTTTGTAAACAGATTACCAGTAATTATTTACTGATTTTTGTATAAAAGTAGGGAAGACATTGTAGAAAAGCCCAATAAAAGTTTCATCTCACTTGGACATCATTACTTATTTCTTTCTTATTAAATTACTAACTGTTTTAGGTGTTATGGATTTTATAATAATTAATTTTGTGGAAGATCCAGTGATAATTTGGAAAGTTAGTTCACTTTACCTAGGGTGATAACTAGCCCTTTGACAGTTGGCAGCCCATATCATGGTCGTTTAAAACTAAGTATACATGTAGGGAAGAACAACTTTTACTTTGATTATTTTTGTACATGCAATTAACATCACACTATGCAAATGTAAATGCCATTGGCCAATGAGAATGCATTGCAATTACATTCTATTATTATGTTTATTTACATGAGCTGAGAAACAAGAACTACAAGTTAAATTGCTTATTTGAGCTAGAACTTAATACACACAATCAGCACCTTGGTAAGTCAGGATGGCTTTCTTGATATGGCTTTGGCATGATGCCATGTGAATTGGTCACTATATGGAATGCTTTCTTGGTGATTGGTTTCAGTTTTTCTTTAATGAAATTGGTGAACTACCAATGTTCTTCTTTTTCTGTTAGAATGTGGGTCACTCTCTGTGATGGCTATCTTTGGAACCTTCAGAAGAACCTAAGAGCTACCCAGTGCCACTTGAGTGGTGAGAGCACCCCTGTGATTCTACAATAGTTTAAATTTAAAAAGCCATTGAAATAAGAATTTTGACAATATAATAATTCCAGTTAAATATTTAAGTAGCATTTTTCCTTAAAAAATTTTATCTTCAAAATTAATGAGGCTAGAATCAATTTATCATAGTTTTGAAAGGCAATTTTATTTTTTTGGTTCTGTCCAATTTCAAAAATTTTAAAAAAATTTTACTAAAAAAATAATTTTCTCAAAAATAAAATATCAAATCTTGGAATTTTTGACATTGAATTATTTGACTTAATGAAACAAATAGCATGAAAAAATTTTTTTTATATTTTCCTATTCAATCTATAAAACTAAATTTTGTTTTTAATTTTGTTAATCTTTAACATTTTGCTTAGTAATATTTCACTTCATTTTATGACACCCTATAATTCTAGGAAGTTTTAAGCAAAATCAGTGTTTATTTAATTTTTGCATTATGATAGAAGAGAATGGATATGAGACTCAAAACCTAGAAATTCCATTGAAGTTTACATGAATTTACTGATATCTGTTATCTATTTTGTCCACTTCCTTGATCAATTTCCATAATTAGTGTATATAATGGTGATGAGTAATTTCAACTAAAATTTATTAGTCAGAGCAATTGTTACCATATGTCTTCAAATCTTTATGTTTTTACATAATTTCAAAACTAGTGACTTTATTTCTGGTGTTAGCATTTCAATTTTATGAGAGTTTGCCTTGATCATTTATGAACTGTTTGTTAATTTCATAAAAAACAGTAATTTCATCACATAGATTTCCAAATCACTATTTCAATATTGTTTTAATTGAAAAAATGAATTCATATTTGAAATTTAGGGGTTTAAAATTAGTTATACATGTGTTTTTTACCTGCTAAGCTGATTTGTGAGCTATTGATTTAAATTTTAACTTAATGTGACAGTATATGGAAGCTGCTGTAAAGAAATTCATTGTTTGTAAGGGCTTCATAAGTTGATTTTTGTTCTAAAACTACAGTTTATACCTATTTTCAAACATTCTGAATCTATTCACACTGTTAGATTTTTTATTTGATCAATGCTTCATTCACCAATTTAATAAAATAATAAGAATATTGGTTGAAATTTAAAAAAACTGTAATTTCATTAGGTTTTTCTTTGTGTTTTTACAAGTTATTGCCTGCTTGCTTTAAATGCAATATTAGTGTTTTTCATTTTTTTCCAAAACTCAAATATTATGCAAGTGCATTCAACCCAAAAGTTGAATGTGCAGGCTATGATATTTTTGGCTTCATTTTTATTTTGAAGTAAATTATCAAAATCTAGTGTAAAAATATATAATATTTCTTAATCTCTTTTTTATAAATTTCATACTATTTCACAATTAGTTTAATGCAAATACATTTTACTTTAGAAGTTTTCCTGAAAACCCTACACATAAAATGTTTTACCAATCCTTTAATGCTTAAGTGTTAATATTAAGGTTATCACCTTATTATCACAATGGGTTGCTGACATTAGCAGAATCCTGCTGAAGTGGAGCAATGTCTCACAGATGATGAAGCATTTTCCCTTTATTAATTGTTTACTCAACATATGATAGAACATGTGTTAAAAATTCTTTAATGTACTGATATTGCTATGTGAATTAATTAAGAATCACAAAAAGGAGAGGAAACACTCATACTTGATTAGTCTCATATTTAATATAAAGTTTTTGTGCATTGGTAATTCTGACATGGAACAGTTTGATCACATAAAAAATTAGCATATAATTTAACAGTATTAATATCCATTGTAACATTTTCATTAACAATTTTTTAAGCAAAATGTAAAACTAGGTTTAATTGTGTGAGGCAATGAATATTTGTCTATACATTTCATAACTTATAATTAATCAATTATCCATCAATATCTTATACCATTGATTTCTGATTTTGTTTAATAGCCATCCTAGTTACTGTTTGGTGAAACACCACCCAATGAAAATTAGCTAGACATGAATATAATACTACTTCATTTTGAAAATATAATAAAATTAGACTGTTCACTGATAAGAATTTGTTGATACTAAATTGTTTGCACATGGTTAATTTTTTAATAACATTTTACAGGTATTCTAAGAATACCTACAGGTTTGCCACTAAATTCCTGTTCAATCAGATGATCATTGTTAATTCAAATTTTTTCTGTCCAGTCAAAAAACCCAAGAAGTTAACTTTCAGCTGAATTGATTTTTGTCATACATTTTTGGCAACCTGTAATCAACAAAATGTCTGCCAAAATATATAACTAAAAATCATGAAATATTGTACTACAATATAATTGATCAAATATGCATTTTTTGTTTTAGAAGGAGTGCCTTTATGTTTGCACCCTTAAGCCTTCCTTGAGGCTGACAAGAATGCATTTACACTTGCATTCTGTCACATGCCCCTTAGCACAACTTTTACTCAATAAGTTCCACTACCTGTCTATTGACCAGAATGTGTGCATCCTCAATTAGCTCTCAAACTTCTGAATCTCTCCATTGCAATGTTTTATAGTTATATTTGTTCACTAGTTTCAAAATGATTTCAATCTCCATCAACTCTGTCTCTTTACATCTTAGAATCTTCACATCTCTTAATACTGTATTTATTGTTATCATCATGCACATCTCAGTCAATCTCTTTCTGAATATTTCAAAATATTCTTATACAGTCAGATGCCTCTTAGGGCTATCATCATCATCATCATCATCATCATCATCATCATCATCATCATCATCATCATCATCATCATCATCATATAAGCATCTATTGCAGCTGAATGTGCCAGCATGATGTCTAATTTACTATCTTGATTGAAAAAGTTGAATACTTTTGCCATTTTTTCTGGATTTGCTATGTCTTTAAAGAAGCAGATATTATTGCTGATGTATTTTCTATCATATTTTTAGGATCATTATTGTTCACCCTTATCATAGTTTAATCTCAATTCTCTTTGATATGTCATTGTATTTGTATCTAACTTCCCACATATCTAGCCACTGAAGATCATTTACTACTGTGTGTAAGATTATTGTTCTTGCTGCTGTGGCTTCCTCAAATTCTTTTGCTAATATTATTTGTTCATTTATTTCCCTTTCATCTTTATATGAGTGGTATGGTCTATATCTCCCTTAGTGAATATATATATACTCTGTGTTTTCTCCTTCAATAGCTAGTTTCTTGGGTTCTGTGTATAATGGATCATTTGGTATTTCTTCTGATCATTGTAAATTTATTTTCTATGACATTTCTTCTTATATAGGGATCTTTACTATTGTAGAGTCACTCAGGGTCTCTTTTTGTTTCACCTTAATTTTTAGGGCACTCTAAAATTAATTTGGTGCTATTCTTTTAATCATTTGTTAATTTTGTTAATTTTTGATTATTTTGAACCTACGATTTGAACTTATTGATTGTCCCCTCAGAGCTTTTATACTATGTGTAATTGCTCAGTTAATCTGTGAGGGAAAACTAAATTTTGTAAAGAACAGTAAATATTGACCTACTCTTGTATAAATAGGGCATACTATCCTAAGCAAACGTCAAATAAATTTCATTCTCACTGGATACTGTTTGCTTTTCATTTTTATTACATTTTATGAACCTTTTTAGCTTTGGTATGTATTTGATAATAATGAACTAGTAAGATCCAGTGATAATGTAGGAGAACTCCTCTGTGGCTGGGGCAATAACTTGCTCCTTGACAGATGTGAGCCTATATTGTGGTCACTTTAGAGCTATGTATAGGGATAGGAAATAAAAGAACTACTATCTATTGATTGAACATGCACAAACTAAAACACACCTTGAATATATTATGCCATTGGCAAACACAAATACATGGTAACTACACGTTTAATAATATCATATTACATGAGCTGAGTAGATATACCCAGAGATAAATTATTGTATTGAGCTAGAAATTACAACTTGAGACACACAATTAGCACCTTGCATTTGTATGGATGGATTCTAAAGGCTTGGCTTCAGTGTGATGCCATGTGAATTGGTCACTACTTTAACTGTCTTGGAATTACTTTTCTTTTCTACAATGAAATTGGCAAATTACCAATCTTCTATTGTTTTGTTGGAGCATGAGATGCTCTTGGCGATGGTAATCTTCTGCAACCTTCATACTGCTTGAGCTGCTAGAAGCACCCTGCAATTCTACATGGTAACCCGGATGTGATTCTTGGACACTCTGGAGTGTCAGTTAAGCTATCTACTCCATTCTGTTACTCTGTGCAGATGGATCAACTTTCAGAGATATACTCCAGTTGTGAAGTTTGTGCGCCTACTGAAGTGGTCACCCGTTTTTCACTTGGTGATTCTGAAGTGAAACAGAACTGTTATGATGTTCCTTTACTGTATTTGGTTTTGTATTCTACTGGGTGTGAGTCAGCTAGGATGGATTTCCTCTGACTGTGGTCTATTTCACCACCCATTAATGTGCAACTTCACCTTATGTGTATTCTTACATTTGGCAGCTCTGTGATCTGATGCTGTCACTGAGCTCTGATTCTGTTCTTACTGTTCTTAGTGCTATATTGGTTAGTCTCATTCTTCTAGAATTTGGATTGTGTACCTATGCCCTGCTACCATCTGTTAAGTGCTTTTATTTCTCCAACACAGTTGGATGTTTCTCCTACATTATTGGAATTGTTATTAGAAACTTTTTCTCTTACTTTACTTTACTTACTTGTTTTCTTGTTCTTATGGAAATGGACTTTTCTAATTCTCGTAATGGGACTCCCACTCAGGGTTTCCCCTTTGTGTGTGCTGGCAGCTTGGACGCTGTCCCTTGCACAGCTGGACTTAATTCTGTTGTTGTTTTACCAACTCCTACTCCCACTAAACCTGTTTCCAGTGTATCCACACCCTCTGAAGTTTTGTTGCAAGAAACCCCCTTTCCTACTGCTCTGTTGAATCCATTTCTTATGTATACTCCACCATCACCCCATTCTGAGGCACCAACACCTGAGGTTCAACAACTCAGAGAAGCCCTAGCTGAGAAAATCTCACTGCGTCATTCCTGCAAAGCCCATATTGACGCCCTACAAGCTGAAATGAGGCAACAAGCCACCCACCACTGCTTGGCAATGAGAGAGACGCCTTCTCGATTCAATCTCATCCTTGGAGATGCGAATTGGGCAATGTCTGCTGACCTTTTGAATTCTTTGTCAGCATCTACTCCGCCCCCTGTGACGCCACCAGTCATTACCCCCATTACCTCTTTTACAAGTGGAGCACCTACCTTCACTCAATCTACCCTTTCTCAAGTTGCAATGCTAACTACAATAGCTACTCCAAGCTCTTGTACCCCAAGCCTAACAGTTGTGCCTTTGGCACCTGTAAATGTCTCAGTCACCCTAACAACTATGATTGTTCCNATATTGACGCCCTACAAGCTGAAATGAGGCAACAAGCCACCCACCACTGCTTGGCAATGAGAGAGACGCCTTCTCGATTCAATCTCATCCTTGGAGATGCGAATTGGGCAATGTCTGCTGACCTTTTGAATTCTTTGTCAGCATCTACTCCGCCCCCTGTGACGCCACCAGTCATTACCCCCATTACCTCTTTTACAAGTGGAGCACCTACCTTCACTCAATCTACCCTTTCTCAAGTTGCAATGCTAACTACAATAGCTACTCCAAGCTCTTGTACCCCAAGCCTAACAGTTGTGCCTTTGGCACCTGTAAATGTCTCAGTCACCCTAACAACTATGATTGTTCCACCTTCTCCTCCAAGTGACCCTATAGGATCTGCAACAACTCATGGGCCATGCTTCACTCAATCCATTTTGCCCACAGAAGCACCAGTGAATGAACAATCGAATCTCTTTAATAGACACTCAGTACTGCCTAAGTTTACTGGCAAAAATTGATGAAATCTCACAGTTGTTCAACAAGTGGCTCTTTCTGTTCAAGTTAACTATGAAGCAGTATCAAACCACTCAGGACGCCACCACCACACAATTTCTGATGTTCCTTCAAGGCCTTGCATACAACTGGTATATGATGCTGGACAGGGAAGTGAAAACAAATTACCAGTTACTCATTGGTCACTTTGAGGATAACTACAAAGCACCTCACATCAAACAGCAGTATAAGATGCTCTTATGTGATCTTTCCTTCAAGAAAGGAGATGATGTGAGAACCTACATAATGCAAGTTAATAGACTCTTTCACCTCAGTAAATTAACTCCCAAATACTCAAGACATGATCTCTTCTCTTACATTTGTCAGGAATTCCCTGCTACTATCAGGAGCTGCCTCAAACTTAAGTGTGATATGGAAGATGATTTAAACTCTATTATCAAGAAGGTGATTAGCATTGTTTATATGCTACAAAACACTACACACATCAAAAGGGATGCTGGCGACCAGAAGACAGGTCAACCAACTACAAAATCTCTAGCTTCTTCAAGTTCTGCTGAGGTGCAGAAAAAGACGGACACTGAAAGGCAGTCTGCACACATCTGTACCCAGAGTGGGGCTGTTATCCACCTAATTGCTGATGGGGATGGTATCATTATCAATGAACCTTCCATTGAAGCTTGTACTCCCAACACCTCAGTTGAGTCTGTCAACCATTTCAATTAGTTGGATTGCCACCTCCCATAAACCATGTGCATGATGTTTTGGTGATAACTTCCTTGCTACACACTAACATCATCCCCACAGACGTGAACAGATTACTAATCAATGCTACCATTGATTCAGGAGCTTCTGTATCAATAATTAGTGACACCTACTGTAACAAGCTTTGCTTACAGAGAGAAGATCTGTTACCTTCCACTGCTGGTTTATTAAACACTTCAGGGAATACCATTTCACTGAAGGGCCAGATTTACCATCTCAAGTTATGCATCCATCAGGAATGTTTCCACGTGGACCTCATTGTGGTCAACACCTGCAATCAGCCTCTGCCATATGATGTTATCCTTGGGAACAACTTCCTTGAATAAAATTCATGCGTAATTGACTATGGAACCAACACTCTCTCTATTTGTGAAAGTGAGCCACAGGAGGAACTAATCACTACATGTAAACAAGATATTTTGTTAACTCTTACAGATACAATCATTGTGGAACCATGGCCATCACTATGAGCTCTCCTTATGAGGGGGAACATTATGATTTCTGGACAAAGGGGAAAACGCCTCTACAGTTTGCATCTTTCTCCAGATCTTTGTCATGTTTCTTGTGGAAAGACCTACATCACTTTACTTAATAGTTCCACATGCCTTTTCCAAATGGATCCCACAAAGATATCTATTGTTGCTATGCTGGTCTAACTCAAACCTAAAGCTGCAACCTGTCTGCCAGTTCTTACTGCAATTCATGATCTCAGTGAACTGAATGATCCAGTCTGGATCCCAGTTGTCAACAAGAAAACACATGGACATCTGAGTCCACAAGATCGTGATGCACTCTCTCCCTCTTATGACAACATCACATTGTATTTAACTACAGATCCATCAGTGTTGGAAAAGCCATTGGGGAACAACATGCAATCAAAACAAAGAGTCATTGCCCCATTCAGTTGCCAGTTCAGAGGGTACCCAAGAATCTAAGAAAGGATTAAAAACAGATCCTTAGTGATCTTATTGAAAGTGGGATTATACAAAATAGCAATAGCCTGTATGCTGCACCTATGGTGTTCATTTGTCAAGGCAAGAAGTACTGCCTTTGCATCAACTTCCAACATCTCAATGATATCACAGTAAAGGATGTGTATCCACTACCTCACATTGAAGATTTACTCTATGATGCCAGTAAGTACAAATTTTTTTCGTGTTTGGATCTCTGTAAAGCCTATTGGCAGATGCTGATGAAACCTGCTGGCATTCTGAAAACCACTTTTATGGAAGTATATGGCCTTTGGGCTCTGCAATGCTCTGGACACTTTTCAGTGTTATGTTATGTGAGTATTACAGAATGGCGCCAATGTTCTCAAACCTGGGATCATTGCATACATGGATGACATCCTCATTGCTGGACACACATTCTCTGATCACCTAAGTAAATTGGGTCGCACTTTGAAGATCCTCCATGATTCTGGACTCTGGGTAAACAGAAACAAGTGTTCCCTTATATTGCCTCAAGTTACCTTCTTAGGTAGGGTAATCAAACCCAGAAGGATATCTATCAAGAATGAATGAAATTGAGACTCCATGCTCATGCAAGGATGTTTAAAGCCTGATGGGCTTTCTCAACTATTATGGCTCCTTCATTTCTGAGTTAGCCAATTGAACCAAGAATATCTCCAACTTACTAAGAAAGAATACTGAATTTTGTTGGACTTGGGCTGAACAAGAGGAGCTGGATGCTGTGAAGCAAGAGCTCAGACAGATTCCTAGCCTGGACACACCAGATTATATGAGAGAATTCATCATCAACTGTGACGTGAGTTCAATTGCTATCAGTGGTGTGATCAGCCAAGTGATCAATAATCGGGAATGCCCTGTACAATATTTTAGCCAGAAGCTTTGCAATGCTGAACTGAACTACAGAGCTAAGAAATCAGAAATGCTGGGACTTGTTGAAAGTCTAAAGAAGTTTCACTTCTTCATTCTAGGCCACAAGTTTGTTGTGCACACTGACAACTCCATGCTAGCATGGCTAAAAAAGTTCTCTGGTGACAAGTCAAACATTGTCACCCAATGGTTGGAATACCTTAATGACTTCTCATTCATGATCACTCATCACGCTGGGAGATTGCATCTCAATGCAGACTGTTTCACCACTCTGCCTAGTTATGAGAGAGACCTGTGAAAGCCACCAGGTGAGAAGACTCTGTTTGGTTTCATCCCCACATGTGAGTATGAGCTCCTCCCTGACATCAATGCAGACTGAAATGGGAAAGTGATCCTCCCCATCATTGTGAAGGAGGAGATTTCTGAAAAGGAGATTGCTGCCCATCAGTTACACAACAAAGTTTGTTGGAAATCATTTTTAAAATCAAGCACCCTGACTGTGCTATCAGTGACTTTGCTAAGAGGTACTTTCAGCACTATCATTGGAAGCTTACCAAAGCTGGCCTCCTCTACACTCACAGTCAGAACAATCATCTGGCAATCCCAGAATACTTTAAGTGAGATCTCATCCAGAAGATCCATGAGTGTGGACACCTTGGGATTATTCAGACAGAAAGAACATTTAATGCTCATTACATTACCATCAATATCAGAGCCACAGTACAAGAAGTAATCAATAAGTGTGAAGCATGCTTGCTTCAAAGAGCCATACACTTTCTGGAACAGAGAGCTGAGCTCCATAGTTGGGTTGCTGAAAGAACTAATGAAGTTAGTTAATAGACCATTTTACCAAATACGAATGTCTCATTCCTCTTGATACCACCACCACCAAAGTGATAGGTGAAAGAATTGTGAAAGATTGGATTTTGAAGCTTGGGCCTATGGAGTGTTTGGTCTATGATTATGGTCCTCAGTTCAAAAACTCTTTACTATCTACCCTCATGAAGGAACTTGAAATCATACATGACTTTACAACTGCCTACCATCCACAGTCAAATGGTGTTGCTGAGCAACTAAACTGCACCATTATTAAATTGATCTGAGTTGCTCTAGCCTGCACTGCTGGTCAAAACTGGAGACATGTCATCAAAGTAGTTGAATTCTTCTATAATACTGCTGTGCACTCCACCACCAAAGTAAGTCTGTTCAAGGCCATGTTTGGCTGTGAAGCCAGCACTCCATTGTCAATCATGTTCCCGTACTACAATGAGCCCACTCTGGAAAATTTTGTGAACCAGATGCTGAAAGAATTTCAGGAAGTGCATCTCTCTATCTGCTGTAATACCAATCAGTTGGTTATTTGCCAGAAGAGAAATTTTGATAAAAAGCTGTACTGTGAGCCCCATAAAATTGGAAATACTGTATTTGATTATTTTCCTTGTCAGGTTACTGACACCCACCAGGTACAAAAGCTTGCCACTAATTGGCAAGGACCTTTTAAAATAGTCAAGGTGTTAGAATACCACCGGTATTTATTAGATAACAGTAAAGTTGCCCATTTTCATTGACTTAGACACACAGTCAAAGATATACAAAATGCTGTCATCAATAACAAGTTTTCCCTTGTTGATGACAGTATAAATGAAATAGAGTATTATGATAACCTCACCAAATGTGAGGAAGATGACCTTATGCAGGTCAAGTATGATAGTAACCTCTGTAATAATAGCAACACTATAGCTACTTGTATTTTGCCTAAGAGAAAAGATAGAGATCAGAGATATTTCGACCATTTAAATACCCAGGAATGGGACCTTAACCTTATCTCTCTATTTAGCAACAATGAGACAAACTGAGAACCAACCCCCAACAAGATGATGAGTACAAAGACAAATCAATCTGTGACCCAAAACAAAGCAATCAACAATGCCCAGACAATCAGATGAAGGCACCTCCCAAAAATGAGAGTGCCCAGCAGAAGACACCTGTAGCAGCTGTGACTACAAGGGGAGACAACTCTCTCCTTGGGAGTGGACTTCCTGCAACTATGCTCAGAGACAACTCTCTGTGCATGAATCTGAGGAGCATAGAGTGCCTTTTGCCCACTTGTCTAATATAACCTCACCCCATGTTGACTCAAAAGCTCCTCCTAGTCCCAGTCCTTCCTCCCACAACTCTGTGAGTATTAGGTCTTACAAAGCTGAGGAATGTAAGGCCAAAACGTCTAAGGTTGGAAATGAGATTTTGCACCCATATTTCATTGCTATGCAAAAGGTGGTTCATTTCATGAGGGATAACATCTCAGAAGAAACAAAGAATCAGCTCTGATGGACATTTAACACAAAAGACTTAACTTGTTCAGTGGACTTGATTCCTTTCATCAGTGACACAGAGCATAGACCTCCAATCAACATGATTATCTGCTAGGATTCTAAGATGTTAGCTGGCATGGTGTGTCCATACTGGCGAAGTACAGTGCATACCACATTTGATGAGGACTTTAATCTGTCTCACCTCTGTCAGTTCCTCAACAATAAAGAAAAGATAAAGAAGTTTGAATGTGTTAATATTGATTTTGATAACCTACTGGTTGTTTACTTTTTCCTTGTTGGCAAGGTGAACCACCCTAAAATCATGGAGAAAATTGAAATCTCTTATTGACTAGACAAAGTAGAAAAGATCCATCTTGTCTTGCTCCTGAAAAAAGAGTATCAAGACACTATCCTTGACAAAGTCAAGAGTCTGCATTTCTGCATGGAGAACTTTACCATCCTGTACAACAGCTATTACCAGCCTACAAGTATGTATAACAAGCACATAATATTGGCTACCAAAATCATTTACACAGATCTCCTCCTATGCAAGAAAATTCCAATCCATCATCTTGCAGTTGATACTTCTCTGATTTTTTATACATGTATCCAGGCTCAGTTGCTAGAGTCAATCAACATCAGTTTGCCTGGCCTCTGCTCTGACATCTCAGACCTCCACATCAGCTTTGCATTTTCACAAAGTGCAGCTACACTGCAAGAGATCAATGAGGTATGGACTAATTTGAAGGTAGATCGTAGCTCAGAGACACAGTGGCTGACTATTAACATCTGGAGCCCCACATCTCAATACCACCACTCTGTCAAGAGAACACTTGCATAGTTATGCTTGTTGCACAACACCCAAGACCATCAGAACTTCTCAGAGAAGTTGTTTTCAGAGAGATTTGCACCAGCAATCCAGTCTTGCAGAGCCATCTGGGTCCTCACCACTTTCCTCACCATCAACCCTTACTTGCAACTACCTATGGACAAATCCACTAGAGAAAAACTTGAGAAGCAGTGTCCACATGAGCTCACCATTGGTCCTGGAAGGCTAAGAATTGGCTCCTCCACTCATGCACATTGCCTGCCTCTCCCGGGAAAACCAAGAAAGCCATGGAATGTTATGAGAAATGTTATGTCCATCTCATCAGATCTAGCAGACCCCTTGGTTGCCTACCCCCACAGATGATTGTTAACCATTTAGGAGTCGCCTTCTCTGACTTAAACATCTTCTCAGACACACTCAAAAAGTATATGTGGGGAGCCACCACCAAGACCAAGTTCCCATCTCTCTATTCTGAATACACACCTCTGTGCACCAGTCAACTTATGCATTGTGAGTATGGCTCAACACAGTAATTCCTCAAATTGGTTGGCCACTATGACGTTTTGCCTCACACAGAGATTCTTTTTAACCTGGAGCAGCTCAATTATCCTGAGTGTGGATACAGTAAACTTACCAAAACCCAGAGGCAGGCTACCAAGGATGGGGAAATCATTCCAATCACTGTCTTAGGTCAAATGATGAAAATGGCCAAACAGTTTTACTGTGAGGAAGAACTCTTGTCCTCATCAGCAATTGAGGTGTTGCCTGCAACAAAAGCTCTTATTGAGGCTGTCAACTTAAAAAGTTCTCAGGAGTTGCCATCTCACCCAAGCTTATGCCCACATGGTCTCTTACAGATAATGAGCAGATCTTGACCATTGAACACCGCCCTGAGGAGTTCACCAAGAAGCCACTGATCATTGATAGAGTTATTGAGCCCAACAATGACAATGATATTCTAGGCTTGATGAAATGGTGCCTCACTGAAATGCGAACTAAAGAAGAGCTTGTGCTTCTACTATTGTCAGGGCAACAACTCTCCCTGGACATAGAATGCACCACCACATGCCTTCATCTTTCTACTGCTCAAATCAACAAACTACAGAGCCACAGACTCCATAACACTTTCTGGGATTCCATCAAAGAAGCCAAGATAAACTATCTCATCACAATCAGAACAGCCTCCCTCTGGAGAAAATCCAGTTTTGCCCAACTCAAGAACAATTTTGAGAAGAATAACCTTCTCTGCATCCCACCACCTTGTTTAATGATGCTGCTGATTTTACCATCATCAAGAGTGTGCTGTGGTAAGAAAAAGGTTTCCACCCACCTCAGCAACCACCTCAACTATGTTTCAACTGCCTCCAAAGTCAATTGAGTGATGCAGACTAAAGAGTATAAGGACACCCACAATGCATTGCTAGAAGGCAGTAATCCTGAATGAGTTTACATATATGGGAAGCTGACTATCAAAGATATTTTCCAGAAGGGCCAGCCTATCTCTACCCAGTTAGAGAAAATTCACCACATGATCAACTCATTTGACCCTTGTGTAGTCATCTTATTTCAAGCCAGTGGTGACCTAATGTGGGCCAACAAGGCAGAGACAATAACCTGATATTATGACTTAACTAAGTGTATTGAGATCATCACTATGCTATGTGCTGGTATTACTGACCCTGAAGAAATGACGCTGCAACAGGTAAATGAGTACTGCTTGCTTTTCATCAACCATGCCACTCATATGGGATCTCTTAGAGAAGTCTTTCTCCACTTTTATCCTGACACCAAGATTAGCACAGATGATGCACATACCTCAGATACAGACGCCTTAATGACTCTTCTTATCACTCTCAAGGGCCTCTGCCTATATGAGCATTTCTTTGACAACTTCACTTGAAGGTTGAACATCTTGCATCAGAACTGCCCCATCAGTTCAAGGTTAACTGAGCTTAAGTACTTCTGATTACACAGTGAAACCATCACCCAAAGGGAGGCACTAATGCAGGTCACTAGGTGACCCCATTATGCAAAAGTCTCATCCTGGGATGATGTCTTGGCAAAGGAGATGGTCAAAGAAGCACAAAAGTTACTGTGTGGTCCTACTGTCCAACTGTTACCTCAGCCTTAACCATGCAATATTTCACCTTAATTTTTAGGGCACTCTAAAATTAATTCAGTGCTATTCTTTTAATCATTTGTTGATTTTGTCAATTTGAACCTAAGATTTGAACTTATTGATTGTCCCCTCAGAGCTTTTGTACTATGTGTAATTGCTCAGTTAATCTGTGAGGGAAAACTAACTTTTGTAAAGAACAGTAAATATTGACCTACTCTTGTATAAATAGGGCATACTATTGTAAGCAAACGTCAAATAAATTTCATTCTCACTGGATACTGTTTGCTTTTCATTTTATTACATTTTATGAACCTTTTTAGCTTTGGTATGTATTTGATAATAATGAACTAGTAAGATCCAGTGATAATGTAGGAGAACTCCTCTGTGGCTGGGGCAATAACTTGCTCCTTGACAGATGTGAGCCTATATTGTGGTCACTTTAGAGCTATGTATAGGGATAGGAAATAAAAGAACTACTATCTATTGATTGAACATGCACAAACTAAAACACACCTCAAATATATTATGGCATTGGCAAACACAAATACATGGTAACTACACATTTATTAATATCTTATTACATGAGCTGAGTAGATATACCCAGAGATAAATTATTGTATTGAGCTAGAAATTACAACTTGAGACACACAATTAGCACCTTGGATTTGTAAGGATGGATTCTAAAGGCTTAGCTTTGGCATGATGCCATGTGAATTGGTTGCTACTTTAACCATCTTGGAATTACTTTTCTTTTCTACAATGAAATTGGNTGGCTTCAGCATGATGCTGTGTGAATTGGTCACTGCTTTAATCATCTTGGAATTACTTTTCTTTTCTACAATGAAATTGGTGAATTACCAATCTTCTATTGTTTTGTTGGAGCATGGGATGCTCTTGGCAATGGTAATCTTCTGCAACCTTTGTACTGCTTGAGCTGCTAGAAGCACCCTGCGATTCTACATTAGCTGATCA
>CABFPE010000043.1:612631-627361 GCA_900660155.1 Hofstenia miamia
AGGGATTATGTCTTTTTGTCTCCCTGCCATAGAATCAGCATTGGGGACTACTCAGACACCTTCTCACTCTGCGCCTCTGATTAGTCATCAGTTGGTTCTTGTCCCTTCTGTCTTCCATTGGACGTCCAGTTTGAGATCCCCTTTGTATTATCCTCCATGGGTTTGACGTTGTCATCTCCTCAGGTCTTTGATTTCAGTGCACTCTCTTCCTCAATCGCTGTTGCATCTTGTTCAATTTTCCTAAATTCATAAAGTAAGTTTGTATCCCATATTTCTGGGTCATATATATATATATATTTATCTCTTGTTGCACGCCTTGGCAGCACTCTTTTTGATACATTTTCATTGCCAATATTTGCTTTGAATTCTTTGTCAAAGCCTTCATCCAGCAAACTATCTAATTCGCTCATGTCATATACAATCGCATTACCATTGATATGATTTATTTTAAACTCAGCATTTTCATCTAATATCAATTCTTCAATATCTGCTGTTGCTCACTTTAGGTTCTGAAAATGCAATAATCTATCATTATTTAACATGTACTCATTATTTGGTAATACTTGCGTTATTTTATATGGACCTAACCAAATCATTTTTAGTTTTCAGACCTGGTTTGCGTCTGTTAATTTCATTGGTGTAAATGGATAAACTGTGTTGCCTATCTTATGTGCATGACCATAAATTTTTTTATTGTAGTTTTGCTGTTGTCTCATGGCAGATTTCTTCATGTTATGGCACATCGTCCAGTGTATTGCTGTTATCTGATTTCTCAGTTGATCCACATATTGGTTGTCCATCTTTCCGCTGTAGGTGAAATATTGCATTGATAACGGCATTGCCACCTCTCTTCTGAACATGGCCTTGAATGGTGTATCCCAGTTGTCGAATGTATGGACATATTTTAAAAATACTTGATCATTTCAATTACTTCTCTCCATTTGCGACCCCCTATTCTTGAAGTTGTGACTCTAATTAACTTTATCAATTCCTATTCAATCTCTCCACCACACCATTTGCTTGTGGATGGTATGCTGTTGTTCTTTCACTCATTAATTCTAGTAAGCATGTCATTTCTTGAAATAGATTGCTTTCAAATTGTGGCCCCTTATCAGTAATTATCATCTCCATTGGCCCAAGCTTTAAGATCCATTCTTTCATGACTATATCAGTGGTTGTTTCAGCCATTGTGTTTTTCATAGGGATTAACTTTGCATACTGGTATCCTTCCTAATCTTTTGACAACATTTCTAGATCTATATGTACAATCTCATTGGGTTGTGTCACTATGATCTTTTCTAGTGGTGCTCTCTGCATTGGAAAATGTTGTTTATTATAAGGGAGACCTTTCATGCATTTATTAATTATCTCTTCTGTCACTTTCCTTATTGCCATTGTGAAGAACCTTGTGTTAAATGTACTCTCCATCTGCGTGATGCCTAGGTGGCCCTTCTCATGAATTTTCCTTACTAATTAACATTTATAGTATTCCAGTATTGCAATTCTGTTGTTTTGTCTTTCCACATTTAGGAGTCCATTCTTGTTTTTCCTCCATCTGTACCTCTTGTAGTAGCTCACAGTTAACTTTGATAGTTTCAAACTTGGTTCCTGTAACTTCTTTATAATTTCGCTTAGCATCACATTGTCTCTCTGTTTTTCTATGATTTCTGACTCTGATATCTATTCCTTTATTGCAATTGGTAGCACTGCTTCTCCCTTCTTATCAACATTCATTTCTGGCAGCCCCTCGTACTCTGTGTGTGGTAAAAAATTGAAATTGTTTTTTCTCTCCATCTTCTTTGGTTGCATCTCTCTGGTATTTGGGAAGCAAGGTCCAGAAGTCAGCATTAGTATGCAGTGTTCCTCTTCAATGTTTGATCGTGAAAGTGAACTTGTTTAGGTATTGAATCCATCTCAACACTATCCTTGATTTGTCCCCTGAAAACTTCTTGAGCCATGCCAGTCTGCTGTTGTCTGTATGGCCTCTGAACTGCTGGCCTATAAAGAAGTGCCTAAATTTCTTGATGCTCTCAATCAGTGCCAGCATCTCTAATTTTGTTGACCCATAGTTCTTTTTGCTTGATTTCAACTTGCAACTAAAGAACTTTATGGGTACCTCCCTGCCATCCTTTAGTTGTCCCAGCATTGCTCTGATCACTACCTTGCTGGCATCACAGTCTAGTATAAATGTTTCATTGTAGTTTTGCGTGTTCAATGATGGCAACTTTGCTAGTTCTTCTTTTATCTTGTCCAACTCCTCCTGCTCTTGCCACGTCCATATAAAGGGTACTGACTCCCTCATCAGCTGCGTCATCTTGGCAGTCTTTCCCACCATGTTGGGTATAAAAGTGCTGTAGTAGTTGAAGAACCCTATTATTCTTTGGATATCTTTCTTGTTGTTTGGTTTCTCTATTCTTCTGATCATGTCTCTTGTGTTGTCCTTTATACATATCCGCCATTTTTCAATTACTCATCCTAGAAATATGATCTTTTCCTTCAGTATGCTGTTACTGTTAATTCTCAGGCCTGTTTTTTGCAGTATTGATAGTGTTTGTTCCAGTTTTTCCAGGTGTTCCTTGATCCTGTCACTAGTCACAATGATATCATCAATGTATGCATTTACTCCATCCTCCATCTTGTGTTTCTATTTTTCAGCACTTTCATTATATATCTTTGAAATGTTGCTGGCACATTACATAGGCCCAACACCATGTATATCCATTTGTACAATCCATATAGGGTTATAAATGCTGTCTTTTCTATGTCTTCTTTTTCCATTCTCACCTGCCAATATGCCTTGCATAGATATATTGACGTGAAGTACTTGTGTTTACTTGCCTCATATTGCATGTCCTCTTTCCTGGGCAGTGGGTACAAATCCTTTTTGTTACTTCATTCAGCTTCTGGAAGTCTATACATAATCTATGTTTGTCTCCTTGCTTCACAAATACTGTTGGTGCAGCATATGGACCTTTGCTGGGTCGTATTATTTTATTGTTGATTAATTCATTGAGTATCCTGTTATATTCGTCCTTCATTTGCTCTGGTACTCGCCTTGCTGGCAGCTTTATCAGCTTGTTAGTTGTCATAATGATCCTGTGTGTTTCACCTATTGCTTGTCCCACACTTATTTCTCCATAATTGAATATCCCTTTGTGTCTCTCTAGCACCTCTCAAAGTTGTTGTAATTGTGTTTTGCTCAAATGTTGGTATTCTTCCTCCAACAGCTCAGGTATCTTGTACTGATCTTCTTCTTCTTCTTCTTCTGCTTTCCTCCCTCTGCCCTCAAGTCAGCTGTGGGGAGTACTTGCTACATTGATGGTTTTCGTCCACTTGCCCTCAAGTTGGCAGAGTGGAGTACCTCCTGTTTTCATTTGTAAGTCCTTGAGTCAACCATACAAACTACTCTGCTCATCAATGTCTTCCATTGCTCTCCAGATTGCTTTGATGCTAGATTTAACATATTGTCTGAATATACATACATTTGTTTTCTTCACATTGATATTGTGATCTGTTGCATTTAGTATTGGCACTTTCCCTTTTCCATTCTTTATCGCACACACACTTGATGGCATTGATACTCTTTTTGAATTTATTCATTATATCTGCTGTTATCAACTCTTCCATTTTAACTCCATGCATTCTCCATTGATACAGCTGCAGTTTTATATCTTCCTCCAGTTTGAATATTATTGTTGATAGCTTTCCTTCTTGCTCTTTGATTTTGATTTCCTCTTCTCTTACTTTGATTGTTCTGTCAGCATAGTTTATTACACATCCATTCTTCATCAGGAAATTGTCTCCTAGTATCACCTCATAAGGCAGTAAATTGTTATGAGTGTCTATTACTACTAGTGTTTGCTCAAAGGTTGTATTTGCTATTCTGATTTGTACTGCCTTGAGCTTGCCTTTTGTGTCTATGTACTCTCTGGATGCATTGATTAATCTTTTGCTCAAGCATTCTAAGTCTTCCTGTTTGAATCCCAGTTTTGTCACATGCTTGTCTGTTATTATCAATGTTGCTGCTCCCATATCAATCATTGCCTTTGTTAATATTCCATTTATCATTATTGTTATGGTATTGATATTGTCCAGGTTCGTCATAATCATTATGGGCGCTTGGTTTTTTAGAGTCAGTGCTCTGACTAGTTTTCTGATTCTTCCTCTGTTTGGGGATCCTCTGCCAATTCTGATTTGGATTTGATTGCGTCTTCATCATTGTAATATGCTTCCTCCTCCCTGATCATGTTAATTTGTTTTCTACATTAATCTTTTCTGTGTCCCTTTTGTCCACAACCACAGCACTTTATATCTCTTTTTCTCACCTTCTTCAACTTCCCGTCTTTGTTTTTTATGTTAATGAACTTCTCTCCCTTCTTTTCCTTATATACTTTGGTGTTCCCTGTTTGTGGTTTGTAGTTATTCCACCATTCTGCTGGCTTCTCTTTGTTCCACACTGCTTTCTTGTAGATGTGAGCATTGTTCTCTATTGTTGCCTGTATGTCTACTGCGTTCCTGATCATCTTCTCTAGCTTGCCATCTACATCACACTTGATTTCGAATTGTGTTCAGATGTTCTCCAGCATTCCTTTACAAATGTGGGAGAAAAGGCTGTACTTTGAGTATTTGTTACCTCAAGCTAAGTGTCACCAGTTGTACTACTTGCTGGATGTAGTTTTGGATATTGTCTGTCTTTTGCATTTTTGTTGAGTCTAGTATGATTTGATATTGATTTTTAAAACTCTCATTTTCAAAGTAATCTACAAAATCTCTGATCAGTAGTTTATAGTGTCATTTTGTATCTGCATCCAAAAGCAAGTAATGTTGGGACACTGCCCCTGTTAGATATAGTGGAAATCTTGCAGCTGCTGCCCTTTGGTTTACTTTCCTCTTGGCCATCGTGATCTTGAACATTTGTAACCATTCTAGAAATGTCGGATTATAACTGTCCACCTTTCCATTGAATTTTGGCAAAGTTGTCTTACATGGTATTGTGTCATTGTGGCTGTGTTCTGGCAGCATTGAATTTTCCTTTGTCTATTCATTTGTTCACTAGTTGTGAGTTGATTTGTCACTGCACTTGTTATTTCAATGATGATTTTTCTTCCTCTTCTTCCTCCATTTCTCTGAAGTGTTTTTTAAAATTCGTGGGTGACACTTGTAAGCTCCTTTCTTCCCTCTGATCGATTATCATTTCATGCATTGTCATTGCCTTTGTGTTTTCTTCTTCATTTTCTCGTAACATTTTTAATTTCTGTCTCAGATCTTCTATTTCTTTTTTCTGATTTTCGTGATTTTCATCTCTATCCAGTTCTGTTGATCTGAGTTTGTCTTTCAGTTGTTCTATTTCTTGTGCTTGGATGTCATTGTCCAGGATTAATTGCCTATTTGCATCATCCAATTGTTGATATATTCTTTCCCATTTCTGGTTCTGCTCCTGGAAAGCTTTATTCAACTGTGCTAACTGGTTTGTTAACGCCTTAATGTGTCTTTGGAAATTTTTGCTTTTGTTATCCAGACAATTGTCCATTTCAATTTTCAGTTTGCTTAGTGCATTCTCATTTTTTTGTTCCAATTTCAACATTCTTTCTACCAGTAGTTGTATCTCGGATCTCAGTATTGTTTTTGTCTCATTCACCTGTTGTAAGATGTTCAGGACTTCACTGGATCCCGTTTCCAGGGACATATGTAGGGCCTCCAATTCTGTGGGGGATACATCTGTCTCTAAGCATGTTCTCCTTGGGGTGGAGGTTGCTTTGTTTGTTCCTTTTTTGGCATTGCATTTCCTTGTTCGTGTATTTGTCATCTTGAGTACACATAGTAGTGGCTGGCAAATCGTTATGACTCTTTGTCTTTGCACCTGCCTTATGTTAGATATAGTAGTAGTTGTCATCTTGTGGTTGACTGTATGCTGTATCTGCTTTCCTGCATGTGTTCTGTCACTTCGGTTTCTCTAATTACTTGTTGATTCTACGTTCTGAGTTTGGATAGTGATTTGATTCTTCTTTTCTTCTTGTTCTTAAACTGTCATGGTTGCCATGTAGCATCTGCTACCAAGTGTTAACAGAAATTAAATCATTCTTTTAAATCATTGTTCCTCCTTATATGCAGGCAGGGATGTACTTCTGTTAACTCTTTACTCTGATATTAGATATGTTTCATTAACCTTCACTTAACTAGAGTAACTTGATACTGTTTAGGTATACCCCCATCCTAGCTCCACTCCATGATCTGGCTATGGCCTCCAGCTGACTCCTATCTCTGAATCAGTCCACATGTATTTCCATTGCTGATCAATTGGTTCCAAGTCTCAGCTCACTGATGTTCTTATGTGTTCCCTATCCTAACTCAGTACAGCTCTCAATGCTGTTTGTAACTGACTTAAACTCAATTTGTAATGTGTATTTATGTTACTTCACAACCTTGCAATGTCACTAGCTGCTTAATAATGATTAATTTAGCCATTAGTGAAAACTATTGGCTTTAATTAATTTAATTAAAATAAATTACATAATAACTTGCAGCTTCCTAACTTACATTTAAATAACAATACATGCTCAGTCTCTTTATCAGTCTATTATAGGTCACCTAAGTCTATAATATAAAATATGTATAATGTACAGTAGGCTATCCAGCCCTTTCACTGACATCAATTATTAGATAAATGTAAACAAAAGAATCAATAGCCAGCTAAACAGAGAAAAACTCCTATTTGTATACTTAACATAAATGCAGGTTCATGGTTTGGATCATGGACCCTCAAGTTACTCCTGATATGTACCTAAACCACTACTACTGCATTTACCATTTAGCTTGACATTCTGTATAAATAAGCAAACTGATATAAAATCTAAAAATAAGATTTTTGAAGAATTTACTTCAACAATTTCCAAAATGATCTCTCACATATTTATAGTTAACTTTCAAAAAGTACCTATCATTTGAAATTCAAATTTGTATTGTCTGCCAAAAATGGCTAAAAATAATGGAAGTGAATTCGCCCCTTTCATTTGGCCAAATTGTTTAATGACAAGTACTAATTTGCTATCTTAATACTTAGTTGCACTTACAAAGATAATCTGATAATTAAACTCAAATTGTTTTTTAATCAATAATCATAATTCGATCTTAATCTTGACTAATCATCTGATCTTCTTCATCTTAGCAGCATTATGCTTTGGATTATGCTACATGCCCTCCTCATCTTGTGTTATTTTTAGTACAGCTCATTCTCTGTGGACCAATTCATCAGCTTTTTTTATTATTATTTCCACTTGGGGATCACTCCAGCTCATTTTTGCAAATTCAGGTTGTTTAGTTACTTTCAGTACTGCCTCTCTCTCTGTGGTCACCATGCTGTGGTATCATAGGAATTTTGCCTCTTTAATATTTTCTGATATTGGTGTGATCTCTCTGAGTTCATTCATGCCTTTTATTGCTATTATTGCTATCATTAATGTCATTTGTGTGTCTGCTCTACTCATGTGCACCATCTCTTCATGTATCATTGTGTTTGGATAGAAGAATGTAAACACTCTCCTGAGGCTCCTTGTACTTGCCACATCCTTATAGAAGAAGCATATGTTCTCCCTCACCTTTTCTTCTGTTATTGTTGTTGGATCATTCTTATTAAATCTCATCATCATCACTATTTCTACTCTTTTTGTGACATCATAGAATTGGCATTTTTTATCCCATAAGTCCAACCATACTACATCATTCACTCCCAAGAACAGCATAATTGCCTTTGTTGTTTGTTTATCTATTTAATCTCACAGTTCTTTTAATTGTTCATGTATTAGTTTTCCTTGGGTGCATAGTTGATAAGGAGTTATCACTCCCTCAACATATACCCTTTCCTTGTTATCATTATTGATCAGTATTTCCTTTGTCTTTTTATAATCATCTCTCTCAACTATTGCTTTTGCTCCTTCTTTTGCATTCATGTAAGTTTTATATTCATGTAGAAAGGTTTTTGAGATTTTTACTTTTTTAGGTATCCTCCACCTCAGGAGTACCATCAGGATTGAAACTGTCTGTGGTGGAGTACAGATGAGGATTTTTGTTCTTATTTGTTGCTCTATTTCCTTGTAATCTTCTGACGTTGTTGGTGCTGTTGCCAGTCAAATCATGGCTGGGTAGTTCATTTTACTCTCTTTTAATGTCTCTCAGAAGATTTGTGTTAGACCTCTTCTGCTCATTCTCATCTGAATTTTCTCATTCACTTCCAGCTTTGATGTAATGCATTCTATGTCCACATGCCAACTGATTGCATGGTTATAACATTTCTTTGAGTTCCATTTTCATAATTGCTTCTGTGAACATCAATTTCATAGACATGACTGTCTGTTCTTCTTTTGCATACTGATAATTTCTGGAGCAAATTTCCTTTTCCTTAGTTATTTTTATTTTGACCAGGAATCTTTATTTGTCTGTGTCAATGCATTCCATTGTATGTTCTGGTGTGGAGGCCCCCCCCCATTTCTCTATATTTATCCTGTTGATCTGTTGTTGTGACTTTGAGGACAATATCAAATGCATTGATGTTAATAGTTCTTCTTCCTCTTGAATCTCCTTTTGCGTCTTGGTTGTCATTTCACAGACTTTGACAGGTTCTGTTATTCCTCCCCTTTGCATCATCTCTGCACTTTTTATTATCTTAATGAATGCACAGCAAGGGCTCTCTGTTTCCTACCTTTTCATGTCTTGTTCTAACATTTGTTGTATATTTTTGCTCTTCATCATGTTTGTGATCTCTTTGGTGTCCACTATCTTTCTTTTTATAATTTGCTTTGTTGTTAGCCACAGTTCCATCTCAACCTGTCTTAGTCACATTTCAGAGGTGGCACCCCACATATATTTCCTCATGGGTTAGTCAAATATTGTTTTCTCTTCTGGCACAATTCCCATTATGTTTGCTATGTCCACTGTTGACATTCTTCCCATTGGACTTTTGTTGACAATTAGTCTGCTGATAAATTTCTTGATTTCCTGCATTGGCTTTTTGATTCTGTCAGGAGATGTCAACTTCTCTATGTGTCCTTTCAACAACCAGTTTTTTGTTTGTGTGTTTACCAGGGACAGTGCTATCTCATACTTCTTTGCCTTTGTTAGTTTATGTCAACTTGATCTTGAGATTGTTAGCCTTAGTTCCTGCTCCTGTGTAGTGAATATTGCTAACAACCATGCCAAAGTTCTGAATCTAAGTTCTGGGGCATTTTTTTAATCTTCAAATATTATGTTTTTAAAATCTTTTGTTGAGTTCAGCTTGTATGCTCTATTGATCTCTGTGAATGCTACCTCAACTATCTTGTGGTATTTTTTTGACAGGGCCTCAATATGTATTTCTGGACATTCCTCCTTCATTTTCTTTTGTAGCTTCATTAGGTTCCATATCTCCTGTATCTTCTTCATATGTTCTTGCCTTTGTGTGAGGCAACACTTCATGAATAGTGTATTTGCTTTCTCTATGCCCTCTGCATCTGTTGTCATCTCTATCCTTTTTATTTGTTTATATAAATCAATTGCTATACACAGATCTACCAGCAATCTGCAATAGGCTACCCAGTAATCAATTTGCAAATCTAGGTGTATCAATTCCACAACTTTTGTCTCTGTCATTATTTTCTCCCATAAGAACACATTTTCTACTTGTATTTGTAACTCACCCAGGAACAGTGGTAGTTCTTCAAGTGGGGTTCTCCTGATGATCACTATTCTTATGCCCTGCACTCTTGCCATCCCTCTAACTGTTTTTCTAAATTTTTGTTGTATTCTTTGTCTTTTAAAATGTGGATAACCATTAAGTTGTCTTTGTCAATGTTAATCTCCAGTATTCATGCAATTTGTTCAATGTATGCCACAATTCCTTGGACTGTTTCCAATGGGAAGTTTTTGTCAAATGTGACATGAACCATGCTGTGCATGTATGGCCTTTCTACTGTCTCATCCAATTCTCTTTAATAGCTTATTATTGTATTGACCATCAGTTCTTTCTGTGCGTCTAATACTATGGGTAAGTTGCTGCCCTCTGTTTTGGCTATTTTTTGTAAATGACTTTTTGTTTCTGGTGACAGCTTTTGATATGCATTATTTCTCATTTTTAATGTTCCCATGAAGTAGGGGTGCAGGGTGCCTATCTATTTTCAACATCCTTTTCTCTCTTTCTTTTGAGCATACTGTTCTCTCTGATGTGCTTTCAGAGGGGGTGTGTAGCTGTGTAGGGTTAGGGTTAGGGTTCAGCAATTGACCAGCTGTGGGTTCAGTTGATATGTCAGCCTTAAATCACTTTAATATATGCATGGTTCTTCGCCCACTTTCACCTTCCCCTGGAACTCCAATAGTTGCACTGCCCTTGATTGGCAAGGTGGACTGGAGGGAAAGTTGAGCTGCTTCTCACCAGTTCTCTGTTCACTGGTTTTGTGCTTGCCCTCAAATTGGTGGTGCAGATCTCCAGTGGGAGAGGCATTATGTCTTTTTGTCTCCCTGCCCTTGAATCAGCTTTGGGGACTACTCAGACACCTTCTCACTCTGTGCCTCTGATTAGTCATTGGTTGGTTCTGGTCTCTTCTGTCTTCTGTTGGACGTCTGATTTGAGATCCCCTTTGAATTCTCCTCCTCAGGTTTGACATTGTCATCTCCTCAGGTCTTTGATTTTGGCGCACTCTCTTCCTCAATGGCTGTTGCATCTTGTTTGATTTTCCTAAATTCAGAAAGTAAGTTTATAGCCAATATTTCTGGGTCATATATATATTTATCTCTTGATGCATGGCTTGGCAGCACTCTTTTTGGTACATTTCCATTGCTGATATTTGCTTCAAATTTTTCATCAAAGCCTTCCTCCAGCAAACTATCTAATTTGCTCATGTCATATACAATTGTAGCATCACCCAAAAGGAATAAGCTGTAAACAAGAGATTAACCTTGAATGATTAATAGTGATCAGAATTATGATTGTAAAAATTTAGTTAATTATCCTATTCATTTTGTAAGATGCAACCAAGTTACAATATTGTACATTCTAAGAAAAATACTGGAGCCAATTAAGTAATTTTTGACAAATTGTAACAAGTGAAATTATGCTTACATAAGAACAGCCATATTGGCAGAAGAATAATTCAAATTTCAAAATCAGCAGGTACTGAAAACTTTTTAAATAAATAGCTGAGAATTTAGAGGAAAATTGATGAACAATAAATTCTTCAGAGTTTATTTTATTTTCATTCTTCATTTATCTGGTTTGATATTTAATGAAATGTTCAGCAAAGCAAGTTGTGTTGAGTAGTGGCTGGATCCCATCACGGGAGCAAGCAATTTGAAGGGTACTTGTGCCAGTCATGAATCTGCACTTATGTTACAGTTAGGAGTTTTTTTATTCTTGCTTAGTCTGACTATTGATCTATACATGTATAATTTATAGATGCTTGAAATGACCTGATAGTCAAACCCTAGGAATATATATCTGTTCTTAATAGTAGGAGACTTGACTATAATCGACCGAATAAATGACCTTACATGTACCATTATTAAATGTAAGTATAGGGAACTGCAATCTATTAATTAATTTACAAAGCCAGTAATTTTATGGTAATGGCTACTTTAATATTATTTAAATGCAGTTAGTGTCAATGCCTGGTTGCTTTACTTAACCAAAACAACAAACACTTTACAAAAATTGAGTTTAGGTCAGTTGCAACTTGACTTGAGTGCACACATTGAGTTAGGGTAAGGTACACATAATTAGTCCTCATTGAGCTGAGACAGTGCAGTGGATTTGGTCAATCATTCATGAAGGAGAAGAACTGTGATGTGGAGATNGTATTACAATTTTGTAAATAATTAACTTTTTGAAAAGAATAAAACACTGTTTCATATGTGTTTTTTCCATTCTTTCTACATGTAGCAAACAATTATTGTAAGCTCAAATTTTTAAGAAAATAGAGAAATAACATTTTCTATATAATTCATTGTATAAATTGCATGCTTTTGGGAATTAATAGTATACATTCAAGTGTTAATGAATTTTGAAAAACATTATTTTCCTTTATACAGCTAATAAATAAATAATGGTTTTAAGAAAAAGTAGTAAAAAATAAATTGTAGAATCATCCAAAAGGAATAAGCTGCAAACAGAGACTAACGTCGAATGATTAATAGTGATCAGAATTATGATTGTAAAAATTTAGTTAATTATCCTATTCATTTTGTAAGATGCAACCAAGTTACAATATTGTACATTCTAAGAAAATTACCGGAGCTGATTAAGTAATTTTTGACAAATTGTAACAAGCGAAATTATGCTTACATAAGAACAGCCATATTGGCAGAAGAATAATTCAAATTTCAAAATCAGCAGGTACTGAAAACTTTTTTATAAATAGCTGAGAATTTAGAGGAAAATTGATGAACAATAAATTCATCAGAGTTTATTTTATTTTCATTCTTCATTTATCTGGTTTGATATTTAATAAAATGTTCAGCTAAGCAAGTTGTGTTGAGTAGTGGCTGGATTCCATCACGGGAGCGATTCAAAGGGTCCTTGTGCCAGTCATGAAACCGCACTTATGTTACGGTTAGGAGTTTTTTGATTCTTGCTTAGTCTGACTATCGATCTATACATGTATAATTTAATAGATGCTTGAAACAGCTGGATAGTCGAACCCTAGGAATATATATCTATTCTTAATAGTAGGAGACTTGACTGTAATCAACCAAATAAATGACTTTACATGTATTGTTATTAAATGTAATTATAAGAAACTGCAATCTATTAATTAATTTACAAAGCCAGTAATTTTATGGTAATGGCTACTTTAACATTATTTAAATGC
The DNA here is from genome assembly GCA_900660155.1 of Hofstenia miamia. Taxonomy (NCBI): domain Eukaryota; kingdom Metazoa; phylum Xenacoelomorpha; order Acoela; family Hofsteniidae; genus Hofstenia; species Hofstenia miamia. Next base: position 625,462 of record CABFPE010000043.1, read on the forward strand.
AGTTAGTGTCAATGCCTGGTTGCTTTACTTAATCAAACCAACAAACACTTTACAAAATTGAGTTTAAGTCAGTTACAACTTGACATGAGTACATGCACTGAGCTAAGGTAAGGTACACATAATTAGTCCTCATTGAGCTGAGATGGTGCAGTGGATTTGGTCAATTGTTCATGAAGGAGAGGAACTGTGATGTGGAGATTGGCTTTGGGCAGTAGCCCACAGATAATATGATGAGGAAACATCACACGGCTTCGTCACCTAAATAGTGATGATTAGTACTCAATTAACCTAACTAGTAAAGCAGAGAGGAAAAGTTTGGCAGTTCACCAATGTAGTAATTCCTCAACCACAATTTACTGAGTGGTAGTTATTAACAATAATATATGGTGCAAATAGGCCAGGTGGAGGATGTTACATGGCGACCATGACAGGTGGAGGATGTTACACAATCTCATTACCATTGATATGACTTATTATAAACTCAGCATTTTCATCTAATATCAATTCTTCAATATCTGCTGTTGCTTGCTTTAGGTTCTTGAAATGCAATAATCTATCATTATTTAACATGTACTCATTATTTGGTAATACTTGCATTATTTTATATGGACCTGACCAAATCATTTTTAATTTTTGGACCTGGTTTGTGTCTGTTAATTTCATCAGTGTGAATGCATAAACTGTGTTGCCTATCTTATGGACATGACCACAAATTTTTTTATTGTAGTTTCACTGTTGTCTCATGGCAGATTTCTTCATGTTATGGCACATTGTCTCATGTATTGCTGTTATCTGATTTCTAAGTTGATCCATGTATTGATTGTCCATTTTTCTGCTGTAGGTGAAGTATTGCATTGATAGTGGCATTGCTGCCTCTATTCTGAACATGGCCTTGAATGGTGTTATCCCAGTTGTTGAATGCATAGACGTATTGTGAAAGTACTCAATCATTTCAATTACTTCTCTCCATTTGCAACCCCCTATCCCTGAAGTTGTGACTCTTATCAACTTTATCAATGTCCTATTCAATCTCTCCACCACACCATTTGCTTGTGGATGGTATGCTGTTGTTCTTTCACTCATTAATTCTAGTAAGCATGTCATTTCTTGAAATAGATTGCTTTCAAATTGTGGCCCCTTATTGGTGATTATTGTCTCCATTGGCCCAACCTTTAGGATCCATTCCTTCATGACTATGTCAGTGGTTGTTTCTGCAGTTGTGTTTTTAATTAGGATTAACCTCATGTATTTGGTGAAATTGTCCACCATTACTAATAGGTACTGGTATCCTTCCTTATCTTTTGACAACATTTCTAGATCTATATGTATTGTGAAGAACCTTGCTTTAAACCTACTCTCCATCTGCGTAATGCCTAGGTGGCCCTTCTCATGAATTGACATAAAGTACTTGTCTTTACTTGCCTCATATAGCATGTCTTCTATCCTGGGCTGTGGGTATTAATCCATTTTCATTACTTCATTCAGCTTCCAGAAGTCTATACATAATCTATGTTTGTCTTCCTGCTTCACAAATACTGTTGGTGCAGCTTATGGACTTTTGCTGGGTTGTATTATTTTGTTGTTGATTAATTCATTGAGCATCCTGTTATATTTGTCCTTCATTTGCTCTGGTACTCGCCTTGCTGGCAGCTTTATCAGCTTGTTAGTTGTCATAATGATCCTGTGTGTTTCACCTATTGCTTGTCCCACACTTATTTCTCCATAATTGAATATCCCTTTGTGTCTCTCTAGCACCTCTCAAAGTTGTTGTAATTGTGTTTTGCTCAAATGTTGGTATTCTTCCTCCAACAGCTCAGGTATCTTGTACTGATCTTCTTCTTCTTCTTCTTCTGCTTTCCTCCCTCTGCCCTCAAGTCAGCTGTGGGGAGTACTTGCTACA